>JAMPIV010001739.1:0-82500 GCA_024509875.1 Oreohelix idahoensis | reverse complement strand
AGATGATTATAGAGATAGAAAACACAGAGTGCTTATTTTCATGTCTAGTTTCTTTACTAAAATGTTCTAAAAATTATGCCTGTGTTGAGATATTTCTAGCTTTTTATTCTTGTGTGCACAAATAGCCCTTTTTAAAAAGTTCACTTTCTCTTTCAAAAACAAGTATTCTTAAGTACAATTTTTAGTTCCTTTATGTTGCTTGAATTAGCTCTCCATTCCTTGGAATAAGTATACCAGCATATTTATGATGAAGAGGAAGTCGTATTAAAGACAATGACAATACAAAAACAGCTTCTTAAGACGCATGAAAGATTTTAGTGGAATCTTAAAATGAAGCTAATAAATACAACTACCTGATCAATTTTGGCAAGAGTGTCGGGAGAGGGTGGATTAGACTGCGATCTCAGCCGTTGGTAGAGGTCAAGAACATAAGACGAATGCTGCTTGAGATGGAAGCTTCGTGCAGCATCATATGTGTCTTGTTCATAGCCAGCAGCCTTCCTTGTTTTCAGGACCTCTTCCTCTTCTGAAGTCTCCTCTGAGAACTGTCCTAAGTATCTTTAAAAAATAGAAAGATGTACAAGTATTAATTATAACTATATAAATAAAGGATGGACTCCATGTAGTTCGGGGGTGTTGTTCATGCTTCGTAAAGAGCAAACAGGAAAATGATGATGATGAAATAAAGAAAGGGTCATATCGAGACGAATGTCGTAAAATATTTTCTTTTATTTCCTGATGAATAATGAATTACAATTTATCTTTTCTTTTATTTCATGGTGAATAATGAATTATAATTTATCTTTTCTTTTATGTCCTGATAAATCATTAATTATAATTTATCTTTTCTTTCATTTCCTGATAAATGGGACCCCAAGACGCATCAACAGTGATAAATGCAGTCAGCGACCCATAGCTGACTGCTTGCATCAGGGTCAGCGAACCAGAGCTGACCAAGACCCTACTCCACCTCCAAGTGGTGGTCCTGGAAACAGGCTGCATCACTGCAGTTTGGCTTTGAGAGTAGGGATCAAAGTGGGAAGGCAAACCCGGTCCTAAAAAATGCCGTGCCGAAGTCGGATGTGTTGGGCCGAAAGGCGCAGATATCGCAGCTTTGCTGTAAACGGCGACACAATGCAACGAAAATGAACTTGAAGATAAATTCAAGAAGTACAACCAAGAACATTGGCTGCATTGAGACCAATGTTGTAGAACACCAACAAACCTTGTTAATAGAAAGTGTGCAGCTCACCTGAGTACAGCCAACATTGTGGCAAGTTTTAAAGAAAATTTGTGGATGTTTTCATATAAAATTCAGCTAATGCATGGAGTGAAGGCAAAAAACAGACATGCCAGATTCATTAGAAGCCATATATCTTTTGACTGAACTTGAAACCCACAACAGAAATTTTTACTGACATGTTCATCATGAATGAGACCCTACTTCTCTGAGAATGATTATGGCATTACGGTAAAACTGGCCAATGTGGAGAGGAAGGCAGGACATTTAATTGACATTATTTACTCTAAGTAATAAAAACTGAATTCCATTAGAAACAAATACATTATATTGCATGCATAAAGGCTGTACTTTCATTCTCACATTAAAAATTTATTTGTGTTAAAAATGGTTTCAAAACATATGGCCCACCCTGCATATCTATTTTGTAATTTGTAATCTTTTGTGCTTAGAATTTTTCAACTCATGGAAAAACTGCAGCACCATCCTTCCCATAAACATCATCTTCTTCTTCCTCATTCTCCCTCAGAAAATATTACTTTTATAATGATAAATTCCTTAATAATGCTTAAAGTAAACGTGAGGATGAAAGGATACAGTATACATGATAAGAAAGAGAGGAAGGGCAGAATGTTAGACGGGCCTGCGTGCCCAATTCTTAACCCTTTGAAAATAAAGTTCGTTCATTCAGACTTCCTGCCATCAATGGTACCTATACCTTGTAGCGGTATGGCAGCTTGCGTACCCTGACAATCCCCAGAGCTATGCCAGTGGGAGTTTTTACTCCTGGTAGGTTCAACCAAGCTGGACTGGTCTGTGTGGGTAGGGGTCAGACAAAAGCTGGTACCCTGGTCCTCCAGGTTGGGGGTTTTAGCATAGGGCTGACACCCCTGTCTATGTAAAAAAAATAATGAAGTTACGGAAACAACATCAAATGAACAAACTTTGCTGCGGGATGGACATTCGGAGTCTATGGCTCGTATGACTGTCAGTGGTGAAAGCCGAAAGGAAGCCACTGACATGAAAACGGATGTCCTGACCGCAAAACAGGATACAAGAATAGGATTTTGGAATGTCAGGACAATGTACGAGACAGGTAAACTAAGACAGGTCACGGCAGAAATGAGAAACTATAGGTTACACATCCTGGGGATAAGTGAGAGCAGATGGACAGGGGCAGGAAAAGTTAAAACAGCAACAGGAGAAACAGTACTTTACTCTGGAAGAGAGGATGGACAGCACAGTGAAGGCGTAGCCATTATTCTACAGAAAGGGATAGAAAGGACATTACTGGAATGGAAACCCATCAACAACAGACTGATACGATTGAGATTGAGAGGAGATAAACCAGATAGACCACATCATGGTTAACGGTAGATGGAGACATGCATTACAAGATGTGAAGGTAAGAAGAGGTGCAGATGTGGGAAGTGATCACCATTTAGTAGTAGCAAAACTGAAAGTGAAACTAAGAAGGGCTGGACCAACTGTAACTACACAGAAAAGGTTTGACATCAGCAAATTGAAGGACCCCCTTACCAGAAAAGCTTTTGCGGCCGACATTAAGAAACGATAACAATTTGCCAAAAGCCAGGAAAAGACATTGACTGATGATATAGACCAGAATTTCAACACCATTTCAACAGTATATAAGGAAAGTAGCAAATCATGCTTAGGATTCCAGGAAAGGAAGAAGCAAGACTGGATAACACCAGAAACACTAAACACCATAAAGATGAGAAAGGAAATGAAAAGAAAGAAAACAGAAGCGAAGTCCCCCAGGTTAAAGCAACTATATAGCGAACAGTACAGCCAGCTGGACAGGGAAGTTAAACGCCAAACCCGAGCCAACAAAAGGAATTTCCTAGACGATCTTGCAAAACAGGCAGAAGAGGCAGCACTGAGAAATGAACAAAGCACAGTATACAAAATAACTAAATTCATCAGCGGAAAACAAGGTGCAAACAATATTACATTAGTAAGAGATAAGCAAGGAAATCTCATCAAGACAGCAGAGGGACAGGAAACAAGATGGGCAGAGCACTTCAGAGAAACTCTGAACAAGGAAATACCAGAGACACAATTGAATGTTCCTGAGGCTGAAAACGATCTAGATGTAAATACAGACATTCCACGAAAAGAAGAAATCATCACAGCAATCAAAGGGTTAAAGAACGGTAAAGCTCCGGGCCATGATAACTTAAATGCAGAGCTATTTAAGACAGACCCTGAGCTAGCAGCAGAACTATTAGAACCACTATTTGCACAAGTGTGGAAAACGGGGACAACACCATCAGAGTGGAACAAAGGAATAATTGTCAAATTGCCCAAAAAGGGAGATCTTGCAGACTGCAATAATTAGAGAGGAATCACTCTTCTCTCAGTTCCCAGCAAAATACTAGGCAGGATAATTATACAGAGAATTTCAAAAGCAGTAGACTACAAACTGAGGAAAGAACAAGCAGGATTTAGAAAGAACAGAAGATGTGTAGACCATATATTCACTCTCAGGAACATTATAGAGCAGTGCTCAGAATGGCAAAGACAGCTTTACATAAATTTTGTTGATTTTGAAAAGGCTTTTGACAGCATACATAGGGACAGTTTATGGAAAATACTGAGGGCTTATGGAATTCCAAGCTGCATAGTGACAATCATAAAAAGCCTCTATGCCAACTTTACGTGTAGTGTTGGGCAGAGCAACCTAACCTTCGAGGTGAAGACAGGAGTACGACAGGGATGCCCCTTATCAACCACTCTTTTTTTAAACAGTCATAGACTGGGTGATGCGCCAGACAACAGAGGGCAGTCCAAGAGGAATAAGATGGACTACATTTTCTACATTGGAAGATCTGGAATATGCAGATGACATTGCACTGCTGGCACATTCACATCAACACATCCAGGAAAAAACAGATAGACTTAATAAATTTAGCCAGCAGGTGGGCTTGAACATCAATTTAAAGAAGTCTGAGGTCATGACGCTCAATGTGAGCAACCCTGAGCCCATATCAGTAAGGAATCAGCAATTGGTACAGACAGATACCTTCACATACCTAGGAAGCATAGTAACACCAGACGGTGGGGCAGGCAAAGACATCAACATCAGAATGAATAAGGCAAGAACAGCCTTCTTTAGCCTAAACAACATCTGGAAGTCCTCCCAATACAGCACAAGCACAAAATTAAGATTATACCAGAGTTGCGTGCTTTCTGTGCTTCTCTATGGTGCGGAATGCTGGAGAGTCACAGAGAAGGAAATGTCAAAATTGTCCTCTTTTCACACAACATGCCTACGAAAAATTCACCGCATCTTTTGGCCGAATACCATCACCAACCAAGATCTGCTTACTCGGAGCAAGCAAGAGGACATGCACACCATCATAGCTGGCAGACGCTGGAGCTGGGTTGGTCATGTCCTCAGAAGAGACCCTGATGCCATCACAAGAACAGCTATGCTTTGGACCCCTGAAGGAAAGCGAAAGAGAGGCCGACCAAAAACAACTTGGCGGAGGACCGTGGAGGCTGAGATGCAAAGAATGAACCAGAGTTGGGGCACTGTACGAAGGATGGCCACCGACCGTGCAGAGTGGAATCAATTTGTTGTTGCCCTACAAGACGCCACTAGGCGTGATGGCCACTGACTGCTTTGACGGTCGGTGGTTAAGGATCGAAGAAGAAAGAATGACCTGTGGGGAAGGAATAATTGTGTATCTCTGTGCTTGTGTAGGGGAGTAGGGGAGCTGTATGGAATTAGGGGAGAGGTATTTAATTATGGGAGGTATGTGTTAGAGATGAGATTATTTTGAAGTGTTGTACATTAGTTGCTATTTCTTTTGTTTTCAGCAAGTTTCATGGCACAAATTGGGGAGGTGTAACCTGCCTTCCAATTTACAACTGAAGGTTGTTGTCTCAGGAGCCGAGGGCTCGAGATATCACCAGAGGTGAAGAGCACTGGTGACGCGGTGATTACCGGCGCCAAGTATGTCTGCAGCAGTAAAAAGAAGCCATTCAATTACAGCGAAGCCTTCTTAAGCTAGAACGGATTTCTTAAAATCCTGAGCTCTAAGCTCATATCCACACACCAAAACAAAGGCGCATGGCCTTGTGTTGTCGTTTAAATTCGGTCATAATAAAACTGACGGCCCTAAACCCAAAGAGGGGTAACCGGGCAGGTGAAATCAGTTTCGCCAACAGTGAAGCCTCTACATCCTAAGTCAAGTATCCAGTCTAAAAACCCAAGTCATCATATTAATGACTCTAATAAAGACAGTAGTCAGCTCAAGGTTCCTGACATCTCCAAACAGTTTTTCTTGGAAAGAAGTGGGTTGTTACCATATGCCACTCCATTCACTGCTTTAAGTTGGGCAGGACTGGAGCAGATGTTCAGCTATCATGGGGTAGGTGTCACAGGAGCAGAGATCTGCTGGACCAATCCTGTACTTGTAATATAGATGGTACCTCAACCTATTGTGACCAGTGCATAGCCGGAAAATGATGACCTGGTCTCGCCTGGATAGCTGGTGATAGGCATCATCTTTTATGTGACCTGGGTGTCCTCTGTCCCATGTGGACTTTAGAAAAATACATCACCAAAGCAAAGGTGAAGATACAAGATTCACTGTTAGCCCTCGAAGGTTGGTCCAAAAGGTGGCTACTCAAAATCAATCAACAAAAAACAACAAAAACTACACTTACCTTGTCAAACAAACCACAGCAAACAAAACTTCATTTAAACAACACTGTAGATAAATGGTTTGCCCATGTGTTACTGGGGCCCAAAAGGGCACCAAAGAAAGTAACACTGTGCCCTACCAGGTGTGGTGAAGTGGGATGTTATAAATATGTATAGGGAACTTAGTGTACTGACTGAGATCAGCTGTGAAGGTATATATATCTAATAAGAGTAGTGTATTGTATATAACCTTACTTGCTGCCACATATGTATACCTCAGTCAGAATTATTCTGGAATAGTGTGATGACTACGTTGTATGTCTAGGGTATGTGTATGATGAAGTGTAAGTCATAACAACAACAGACAGATAAACAATTTAATTTATTCCACCACACTTGACAACACTGTGACACTCACATACATAAAACACTCTACAAGGATATCTTAAAGGAGTCACTGATAACTTTTCAAATAACAATATGTATTCATTGCTGTTATAAATGAATATGTGTCCTGATTCAAATACAAAGGGAACCAGGAATCACAATCAATTTTAATTACAAGTTATATGTACAGAATTTATCAATATGAACATTGTAGTGACATATATTATTAAAAGTATCCCATGTGTGTCAGTTGTGTAGTAGTAATATGAGGTAATACTGGTTTTGTTTTGTTCAAGCTCTGTTGGTATTTGTCATCATGACTTCAATAGTTTGTCTTTATTGGACCCAGTATTGGAGATGTTCTCAGTTCCTGATATTAAAACAATTTAATTCCCCTCTTAATGTTATTTTTACAAGGTCATTTTAAGCTGGGGTACATAATTTTGAGCTCAGCTGGCCACATCAGCTTATCTTGCGTGATGGCGGCAGGAACAGACTCCTCTGCTCGATTCTCCCCTGGGCTCTGGAGACACCTCACTGATAGCTAAATGGACCAAGGAGTATGCTGTCCGACTCTGGATTCAGCAAAGCTCTGACCAGGTGCTGCTCAATACCATCAAGACCACGGTCCCTGAAAACAAGAAGGATGTACCTTCTACTTCATAACTAATTTATACTCTCTTTTTACACTGAGCACAATACATCACAAACATTGAGTTCAGAGCGTTAGGCCAACTGTCAGCTTCATCTGAAATACTTTATACCAGTATTAACCTCCTTAATGGTTACTACGCCTCTGCACTTCCAGCATTATTTCTGTCTAATCAATAATCTAGGTGTCAGTGTACTGTTTGGCCATTCCATGCAGTTTTACTTTCCTCCGACACCTTCTGTTCAGGCTGGAGCATTATAGGCTTTACATCATGTTTGCTACTGAACTACACATATATACAGGCATAAATTAACAATTCACATTCAATTTTCATTAAAAGATACTGAATGTTTCAAGCTTACCACAATTCATGGAAACAAACACAGATACGTTGATTAGCAATGAATTCTGGCACAAATACTGGCACAAATTCCCATCTGCTTATGTTCCAGGCTTTTATTTAGCAAAAATATGAGCTGGCTTCAACGCACTGTTGCTTTATCAAGCTTATTTGAACTAGTGGTTTCGAACTAACGCTCCTAAGTGAGTATATCAGCGAGTCTGGCCAATGGAGCCACGTTTCGACAAGTGTTTGAAAAAATTTTAACTTCCTACGTCTCCCCTAACAACCAAAGATAGTATTTATAGTCCGACCAATCGTGTTTAGTCTTATATTTGTTGCGCTCCAATCAATTTGGAGTTTACATGGTAGGCTATTTCCGTACGCAAGGTTTTTTTCAAACACGTTATAAAAAAATTTTATGAGCAGAAATGATTTTATGCTGTCAGGCATACCCACTATTTTATTTTGGTTATAACTTGTTAATTCCTAGACTATTTGCGTAACGTTTTACATATTCTTTGTCAGCAAGCCCTAAGGAACCCAAATATATATATTTAATAGAACTAATATGCTGCGTTCAAAATATGCAATTCCTTCTACCTCCTGTTTCGAAGATGTGCTGTCTGGGTACTGTAATGTTTTCAAACGTAAACCCATATAATGTTATCTTTTCTAATAAGCGTTTCCCAGGTTTTTTAAAACCTAACTCTGGGAAGGGTAGTGAATTTATCACTGTCCGTCTGAAAAAGTTAGTGCATGTGGCCTTACACGCGTGATAGTAGTAATTGTATATCGCGCGACGCGTGTTTAGTGTTGCACGAGTTCGGCTTTTTGCCTCTCCCTTCTCTCTATCCTTTAGTCCATCTGTCTTTAGTTACGCCGTGTATAAAATGGAATGAATGAAATATTAAAATTAGGTCATTGTTCAGCTTGCGTATCTCAAATGTTTTTCCAAGAAATACAGCACACGTTTCATTGAAGAAAGCGGGTAATAATATAGTAGGCTTTTACTATCAACGTGAAAGCGTTACAATTTGCAGACGAAGCATAAAACAAAGGGGATTTCGAGTACATTCCTTGTGACAGCACTGTTATTTTACCATTGCTCTTTTCTTTATTAGAATTTATTTGTTAGGCTTTATATTTACCTTATAATTTATATATGTGGATTAGAATATTCCACGACATCTCCCCTCTTAAAACAGACATCCCATGTCAGTCCTTTATTCTATATACACATAGATAAATGTAAGTCAACTTGACTTTACTCTGCTGTGGTGCTATCATGGTTTTATGTAGTTGGGTCCATTCAGAGTAGGCACTACTCATGAAATCTGCCTCAGACTTCTACAACCAATAATATATTTCGGTTATGTTACTGAACAGCCGCAAGTGTGAGTGCTTGTCTTAATGCTGCTTCGCAACCCGTATTCACCATTTCTCTTCTCTGAGTCTGCGCAATGACATGTCCAGAGAACATTATATTTCCCTCAAAATGTACGTTATGAGGAGATAACATATACCTGGTGATAGCAGAGTTTTCGTAGTGGATCCCATAATCTTCTTATTATCCTGTATGAAACATTCGGAATATCCTCAATCAAAGAGGCAACTCAGGGATTCATTACGTTCCTCCGAAATGTTTACATCCAACAATTTTCTCATCATTCTAGAGAAGACACTCGGCGCATTCTTCAATCCAAATGGCAATCTATTTAACTCATAGTGTCCTTCTGAGGTACTAAAAGCTAGGTATGGTCTAACCTCAGGCTTTACTGGAATCTGATAGTATCCTTTACTCAGATCCACTTTTGAGAAATATTTAGCTTTATTTAGTCTGGCAAACAGCTGATTTGTATCCGGCAATGGATCCACCTGTCCTTCTGTAATAGCATTCAGTCTCCTGTAATCTATACAGAGTCTATGTTCTCCAGAGGGCTTCCTTAAGAGTACAACACCGGAACTATACGAAGATTCACTGTGTGAAATAATTCCTTCCTTCAACAGATAGTCTATCTCTTCCTTCAAAGCTTTCTCCTTAGCAAACGGAATAGAATATGGTTTCATACAGACAGGTGTGGGGTCTATCAGTTTCATATCATATTCCAATAGGTTTGTATGCCCTGGTCGGTCTGTTAACACCTCTGCATGATTATTTAGAACCTGTTGCACTCTCTCTTTCTGAGTTTTCGTTAAATGTGTACTGATTTTCACCTGTGCTGCTGTCTCACAGGGGTGTAATGGATACTCAAATGATGAAAGTGGTTCCTTTTTCATCTCCATGGCGATGGACAAGGTCAACAAGTGTGTCTCCTCCTGATGTTCTCTTTCCAAATATTTCTTCAGGAGGTTCACATGATAGATTTTTTCTTTCCCCTTCTTATCTATCTTATAATTTGTTCTAGATACCTTCTCTAAAACTGTATATGGACCCTGCCATCCAATTTGTAACTTATTCTGACTCCCGGGCAAAAGAAGCAGTACTTTCTCTCCCACAGCCAAATTTCTGTCTTTCGCCTTCCTGTTATAATAGGCAGCATGTTTCTTCCTGGCTTGTTTCAAATTTTCATTGGCAAGTTTCCAACCAGTTTTTAAACGAGTGGTCAGCTCATTCACATATTGGTATGAAGATGTAATGTTTTCCTCTGCCTTTTCATCAGTCCACGTTCTTAACAAAGCTACATATGGACCTTTAATTGTGTGGACCTATTTGTCCATGCACCGGTATGGTCTCTTCCACTCGAAGCTTTATAGTGATGATTTTTCCTCCCAGAATTATCATGCACAAAACGACCGCTACCAATTTTTTCTTTTGGGGCTTTCTCCCCACTTAAAATTCTTGATGAGAGATTTCCTCTCTACATCCTCTTCCTCCAGTTTGTTTAAGTCCGATTGAGGGATTTTCGGCTTATCCTGGGGTAAGACATCCTTTTGCACTCTCCGCATAGTGGCCATTGTAAAACAGTTAAGTGAAGCTTGTCCGTGAAAAGGGGCTTCCCATTCCATTTGGTCCACTTTATCAAATCTATTTTTCTTTTTATTATCAGGCCTAATTTTGCCCCATGGCGTGTCCAGGTCCTGATCCATGTTCCCACTTGTGGGTGTTCCCTCATGTGCTATGCTACACCTTTCTACAAAATTCTCAATGTCCCATCTTGCTTTGGGCCAATAATAATTGTGAGCCACCTTTTGAATGATGGTACCTATCTTCTCATGGTCCCCATCTGGTTTCACATGTAGGCTCCTTATTAAGTCTGCCCTATATCTTTTAGGAAGTACCAGTTGTCCCTGACCTTTGGATCTAGCTCCAGTCTTCCTATACATCAACTTGTTTTTCATGTAAAAAATCTCCCTTGCCTGGAGTTGTATGACAAGTTGACAATTTTCTGAAACAAGGCTTGAGTGTTTTATCCCCAGCCTGTGCCTTCCTCATCTCTTCTGGAGTGGTATCCAACCTAATATCCTCCTCCTGTCTTGAGGTCGACCTGACCTGAAGGGTTGCCATATACACAGGTTTCCTTCTGCAACGGTCAGTGTCATGATTGTCCATCTGACAATTCTTACACCACCTTTTTCCTTGGTTGAAAGATTTTCTTTCATCATATTTCCTTTCATCGAATTGTGGGAATTTATTTTTATTTTCATACCGTGGCCTATCAAACTGGTGCTTACCTTTGTTTTGATCCCTAGGATCAAATTTATTAAAGTTCTGTGGTGCCCTAAAGTTATCCACTTGTTTCTTTTTATTACCTGTTACCTCTGCTTGAGCTGCTTGATACCTTTCAGCAACATTTAGCAACTCACCCAGCCTCTCTGCACCTTGTTCCATGAGAAACTTTCTCAGGTCTGGAGCCATGGACTCTCTTAATTGCTCTATAAGGACCATTTCCTTAAGATCTTGGGTTTTCCCCAGAGAAGTCCATTTCTCCAAGTATGTCTCTATTCGTGCAGAAAACTGGTGATAGGTTTCACCTGACAGTAGTTTAGCATTCCTAAATTTTTTCCTATAAAATTCTGCATTCTTTTCATATCTTAACAAAAGAGCCTGCTTTAGCATGTCATAATTTTCCTGATCACCTCTGCTCATTTTTGCAAAAACTTCATAAGCTGCCCCACGAAGTCCTTGAGATAACTTTAAGCTCCACCTTTCTCTCTCTAACCCATACGTGGTAGCTAATAGTTCATACCTATTTAGGTAGCTCTCTATATCATCGTCTTTCTCAACAAAATGATCTAAATGAAAATTCATAGCTGAGGTTGAGGCTCCTTGGCTAGCAGTGGCATCAGAGGCAAAGGGACTGGCACCATTTTCAGGAGCATGGCCCTGAAACTCAAACTCCCTTAGTCGTAACTCATGTTCCCTTTGTAATCTCTTCTCCTCCTTTTCTGCTTCCCTCTCTGCAGTCAATCTTCTTTCTTCTGCTTCCCTTTCTGCAGCTAATTTCTTCTCTTCCCTTTCTGCAGCTAATTTCTTCTCTTCCCTTTCTGCAGCTAATTTCTTCTCTTCCCTTTCTGCAGCTAATTTCTTCTCTTCCCTTTCTGCAGCCAATCTTTTGTCTTCTCTTTCTGCCTCCAATTTCCTAGCCTCAGCCTCAATCTGCAACCTCTTAGTCTCAGCCTCAGCCTCAAATTGTAACTTCTTAATTTCCCTTTCAGCCTCTAACTTTCTTTCGGCTTCAAACCTTCTTTCTTCGCGTTCAATAAATTTGTCACATTCCGTAGTGACATAGGCAACCATAACTTGCCCATCTAATCCTAACTCCTTTGCAGTCTGAACAGCAGCAGATCGAAACTTGGCCAGGTCCGCCATTGTCTATCAGGTAAGTTTATACAATGTCTAACCAACAATTTAATCTCTAAATATATATCTAATGGACAACACAGGCACCGTGAGCTCAACCTTATTTAATTCCACCCAAGGATACCTTTTAATTCTTATATTCCCTGAAGTGAATTACCCCCAATATTTTTAATAGGGAAAGATTCAAAATCCCAAGAGCGAGACCCCAATATATGTGGTGAAGTGGGATGTTATAAATATGTATAGGGGACTTAGTGTACTGACTGAGATCAGCTGTGAAGGTATATATATCTAATAAGAGTAGTGTATTGTATATAACCTTACTTGCTGCCACATATGTATACCTCAGTCAGAATTATTCTGGAATAGTGTGATGACTACGTTGTATGTCTAGGGTATGTGTATGATGAAGTGTAAGTCATAACAACAACAGACAGATAAACAATTTAATTTATTCCACCACACTTGACAACACTGTGACACTCACATACATATAACACTCTAAAGGATATCTTAAAGGAGTCACTGATAACTTTTCAAATAACAATATGTATTCATTGCTGTTATGAATGAATATGTGTCCTGATTCAAATACAAAGGGAACCAGGAATCACAATCAATTTTAATTACAAGTTATATGTACAGAATTTATCAATATGAATATTGTAATGACATATATTATTAAAAGTATCCTATGTGTGTCAGTTGTGTAGTAGTAATATGAGGTAATACTGGTTTTGTTTTGTTCAAGCTCTGTTGGTATTTGTCATCATGACTTCAATAGTTTGTCTTTATTGGACCCAGTATTGGAGATGTTCTCAGTTCCTGATATTAAAACAATTTAATTCCCCTCTTAATGTTATTTTTACAAGGTCATTTTAAGCTGGGGTACATAATTTTGAGCTCAGCTGGCCACATCAGCTTATCTTGCGTGATGGCGGCAGGAACAGACTCCTCTGCTCGATTCTCCCCTGGGCTCTGGAGACACCTCACTGATAGCTAAATGGACCAAGGAGTATGCTGTCCGACTCTGGATTCAGCAAAGCTCTGACCAGGTGCTGCTCAATACCATCAAGACCACGGTCCCTGAAAACAAGAAGGATGTACCTTCTACTTCATAACTAATTTATACTCTCTTTTTACACTGAGCACAATACATCACAAACATTGAGTTCAGAGCGTTAGGCCAACTGTCAGCTTCATCTGAAATACTTTATACCAGTATTAACCTCCTTAATGGTTACTACGCCTCTGCACTTCCAGCATTATTTCTGTCTAATCAATAATCTAGGTGTCAGTGTACTGTTTGGCCATTCCATGCAGTTTTACTTTCCTCCGACACCTTCTGTTCAGGCTGGAGCATTATAGGCTTTACATCATGTTTGCTACTGAACTACACATATATACAGGCATAAATTAACAATTCACATTCAATTTTCATTAAAAGATACTGAATGTTTCAAGCTTACCACAATTCATGGAAACAAACACAGATACGTTGATTAGCAATGAATTCTGGCACAAATACTGGCACAAATTCCCATCTGCTTATGTTCCAGGCTTTTATTTAGCAAAAATATGAGCTGGCTTCAACGCACTGTTGCTTTATCAAGCTTATTTGAACTAGTGGTTTCGAACTAACGCTCCTAAGTGATTATATCAGCGAGTCTGGCCAATGGAGCCACGTTTCGACAAGTGTTTGAAAAAATTTTAACTTCCTACGTCTCCCCTAACAACCAAAGATAGTATTTATAGTCCGACCAATCGTGTTTAGTCTTATATTTGTTGCGCTCCAATCAATTTGGAGTTTACATGGTAGGCTATTTCCGTACGCAAGGTTTTTTTCAAACACGTTATAAAAAAATTTTATGAGCAGAAATGATTTTATGCTGTCAGGCATCCCCACTATTTTATTTTGGTTATAACTTGTTAATTCCTAGACTATTTGCGTAACGTTTTACATATTCTTTGTCAGCAAGCCCTAAGGAACCCAAATATATATATTTAATAGAACTAATATGCTGCGTTCAAAATATGCAATTCCTTCTACCTCCTGTTTCGAAGATGTGCTGTCTGGGTACTGTAATGTTTTCAAACGTAAACCCATATAATGTTATCTTTTCTAATAAGCGTTTCCCAGGTTTTTTAAAACCTAACTCTGGGAAGGGTAGTGAATTTATCACTGTCCGTCTGAAAAAGTTAGTGCATGTGGCCTTACACGCGTGATAGTAGTAATTGTATATCGCGCGACGCGTGTTTAGTGTTGCACGAGTTCGGCTTTTTGCCTCTCCCTTCTCTCTATCCTTTAGTCCATCTGTCTTTAGTTACGCCGTGTATAAAATGGAATGAATGAAATATTAAAATTAGGTCATTGTTCAGCTTGCGTATCTCAAATGTTTTTCCAAGAAATACAGCACACGTTTCATTGAAGAAAGCGGGTAATAATACAGTAGGCTTTTACTATCAACGTGAAAGCGTTACAATTTGCAGACGAAGCATAAAGCAAAGGGGATTTCGAGTACATTCCTTGTGACAGCACTGTTATTTTACCATTGCTCTTTTCTTTATTAGAATTTATTTGTTAGGCTTTATATTTACCTTATAATTTATATATGTGGATTAGAATATTCCACGACACCAGGCACATCACAGAGGTGATTAAGAAAGGTTAGGCATGGGACCAGTTACCATATATTGATGAAACTTCAAGTACAAAAAAAATGTCAGCAACAACATAATCAGGTCATTAAAGGCAGGCAATTCAAATAATTCTACTTGGATGTCCAGAACAGAAGAGGATTTTCTATTAAGGAGGTTAATGAAGCAGCCCAGAGAAAGCCGAAAGGAGTCTTGACTGCCAACTCATCTTTTTTTTCTTCTAGAACTATCTCCACTATTAAAGAATGCATAAAACAATGTGGATTTTACCACACCACAGGGTTGTGAATCTAAACAAGTGTATGACAATCTTGTCACAACTCACAACCCATAAATATACAACCATCAAAGATGCCCAACAGCAATTTTTAATACGTACCTATCTGTTGTCAACTCTGGTAAGGATTTTGACTTTTCCACGTTTGATTCTCTAGTTTTTCCTAGGTTACGTAGGTTTCGTATCTGTTTCCAAGTAGTTAAGCGACCACTTCTCTTGATTAAAGACCCATTAGCCGCTTTGGCTGAAACATTTAAAATCTAGCAATTAACAAAAACACATTATGCCCCTGCCCAATAGGTTTTATACATTATTATGAGAATGAGTAAAAAGTCACTGAACAATTCTAGCAAGAACAAGGAAATGAGAAAGTATAAGAAGAGAACAGGGTGGCAAAGAAGATCGTGGAAAGTATAAGGAAGAACAAGAGAATACGAAAATATAAGAATGGGGAAAACAAAACACTCAATTTTTTTGTTCTCTTTACACACTAACTGTCTAGTTATAGTAGAAGGAATGCTAATTCTCAGTTCCATAGAAGTGGTAATCTTCAGACTCCGCACAGGTCATAACAGATTGAGATACCATCTATTCAACAAATTAAAGATAAGAACTACCGATGAGTATGACTGTTGCACCGATAAAATGACTGCCGAACATCTGCTTCAAAGGTGCCCAACGAGGAACAGAGAAAACGCATATGGCCATCTGTTACGTGCAGTCTTTGCTATATGGCAATATAGTTTATCTGTATACTTGTTATGTAAGAAAATATGTTGTAACAAGATTTCGATTCTAAAGTAATTTTCGTTGGAACCCTAATTTAAGGGGCGAATACCTAAATTTGACTTTTGGAAAAAGTAAATATTTAGTTACCTGCTCCTGAAGTCCTATATTGAATATATACCAGCTGACGGATAGGTCAGAGGTTGATGCGTACGGTGCATGGGCAAATTAGCAAGTAGTGCGTAGCAGATTTCCGGCAAGAAAGGCCGTCATGTTGTGACCTGGGTTAGTCAGACGAAAAATGTCTGGACGTTTTCTGCATTGTTTCGGGGATGGAATTTCTTCCACAAAATATTATAGAATTCCCCAGTGTTATTTATTGATAGTTACTATATAGTTGTGTGCGGATTCTATGACAAGGTAGAGTTGATATAATTACACTTCCTTGTTCTCAGTGCAAACTGAATATATTTTTGGATCAACCGGTGAGGTGTGCTCACTGTGGTTGATAGGGCGAATTTGCAATGTATTAAGCTCGTTGGAGCCATTTAAGACTGTTAAGTCTATATGCACGCACAGAAACCCAGGAGACTAACATTATTCTAAAGACTCGCATGATTAGCGATATGTCTAGCTCTTGTATTTAAACGTCCATGTCTGCACACGAGGGAACTCATAGTGTTTACTGTTCGCAGAGGCCTAATGTATGACCGTCCGGAGTGGAAGACCAGATGGTTTACAAGCTGTTATTACGATAACGTTGGAAAAGGAAACTCGCCTGATACATGAGGGAGTTTTATAAGCCTATCGTCGAAAGGACAGATCTTCACGCTACGTCCGATTAGAGTGATGGACCATGTTATCCTTGTGTCACCCGCCATGTTTGGGGGTCGACTGAAGAAGAGTGATTTAAGGAGAGATATGTAAGAAGGTATCTGACGCTGCAGTCAGGATGAACAGATAGTAGGTGTTGCTACGAGTTTGGAATGATGAATAATGTGGAGTCAGCAATTTACTGACATATATATGAATATTGATTAATTTACAACTTATACATTTCAAGTGAACTGTCTTCATGTCCGCCATGTTTCGATGTCAAGATTATATGGATGTGTCTGCATTGTCTTGTGACTGTGACTTTAATAAATGGTAGAAAAAGTCCACAGTTGTTCACCCACATTATTGACTTCATACCTGTGACATGTTTAAGAACTACCTACATCAACTTTACATCGACTCCACATCTACTCCTGTCAATGTGATGAACGACACACACACATATTGGTACGTTACGTCTTATGATACAAGTCTCCACTACAACCTGGATGTCCACCTTGGCGAACTTTTATACCACCCATTCGCGATATAACATTACAGCACGATACCACCAATCTATATCCAAATCTACACAACGTAGAGATTAACAGTGGTGCCAACTACGTGGGTTTGCAAGGTGAGACCCTGATTTTCCAGCACAGACGTCATCTTCCACAGTATACAAAGTACCCGGCATTGCTCATCTTCACAGATTCCAAAGTACCCGGCGTTGCATATGAAACCTTGTCTTTCATCACAGATATCAGTTTCATGAGTTTACAAAGTAGCCGGCGTTGCCCATCAAATCACAGCATTTACAGTAATTTACATTTAGAAGGCCAAGATTCTTGAACGTTGGTAGTATTGTTTCGAAGGACAAGTTCCGAGTATACCATCGCAACAGTTGAAGAATCAAGATCTATGCTACATTTTTTCATAGATGGAACATCATCTGTATGAATGACTATTATTAGATATTGAAAAACTGTGAAATAAAAGTAACCAGCAACTGTATTGTAAACAGTACTTTATACCATAATTAAGCTGTAATTAAGCCTTCTCTACAACACCCTTCATATGCTATATGTATTTATGTTTACATGTTATTTGTTTGCATATTATATTAGTTTATATGTCTGCGGGCTGGTTGGGTGGTGACTAGGACAAGATATACCGAGTCACATTGGTCTTAGCGTTCTGTAGGTGCAAGTTTTCTTAATTGAAAATTTGCTAGCGACATTTCGTTGCTATTTGTGTTAGTTGTCACGAGAGGTATTTTTCTTCATTGTTTTTGTAACTTTTTTTTTCTATTTTAGTTTCGGTTAAATTTGTTTGTATTTGTAGGTCTACTCTTTACTGTCATTTATTTCTATACACCATTTACGTTTATACACTGTGACGTCATTTGTTTGTGTACATTTTCGCAGTTATCATCACATCCTTTGTGAGATTTTCTTCAGTTTAATTTTTTGGTTTAGTTGACTTCTGCGAATGTTATCGTAGTGTCTTGAATATTTGTCTTTGTATTATTGTTGATTGTTTTGTTTTCTATTGGCACACATACACTATTTACATTGTGATTACATTTATGATATAAATCTCTGATGATATTGTTATTATAAAATAACTATACAAGCACTTAGAAAAAGCTTGTTTCCACAGAGATTGATACTAACGGAGCTGATTATACAAGTTTTATTACAAACTTGCTCCTGTTTGGATGAAATAAGTAAATTTGTTATTTCATGAGTAACTAGTTGCATATTATTGTACATTATGGTAACTTTAGACTACTTTATTGAGCAAGGGAAATCCCTAGGCAAGACAGGTGATAAGTTGGAGGAGTTTGCTATCAGTCAATATGACAAAGCACTAGAAGTGAAAAAACTAAAGGTTGCTGCTGAAGAGAAAAAAGCTTTGGCTGAAGAAAAGAAACTACAAGCTGAGGAAAAAAGATTGCAAAGAGAAGATGAACAAAAGAAATTGCAGATGCAAGTGGATGAAAAAAGATTCCAGATGGAAATGGAAAAACAAATTAAAGCAGCAGAAGCTGAAAACAAAAGATCAGAAACAGAGGTTGAGCAGAAAAGATTAGACAGAGAAGCTGAGGAGAGAAAAGCAATAAGAGAACATGAACATCAAAAAGAACTTTTAGCATTTGAGTTAGAAAAGTTGAAATTGACAAACATGAGTAATGTCAATCAGTCATCTAGTGGTAAACCCTTTACTTATAAGGTCAAGGTGCCAGCGTTCAATTCTGCCAGTGATGATATAACATTCTGGCTTGATAGATTTGAACGTGCTTGTCGAGCTCATAATGTGGATAAATCACAATATGCTAATCAGTTGTCTGAGAATTTAAAAGGTGATTCTCTGACGAGTTTAAGTTTGGTTGAAGAAACTGACAAGGATAATTATGAGGTTATTAGGGCAGCCTTGATAAAGAAATATCAGTTATCTGAGGAAGGTTATCGTATTTTGTTTAAGAAAATGGTACCTGAATCAGGGGTAGAATTCTCAGAATTCATTGCAAGGACACGTCTTACATTTAATCGTTGGATTGAACTGTCCAAAACAGAAAAGACTTATGAAGCACTTATGGATTTATTGCTCAGGGACAAGATTATGTCAAGCATAAGTAAACCATTCCTTGAATTCCTACGTGAGCGTAAACCTAAGACACTAAAAGAAATGGAAGAATATTGGGTACTTGTGCGTTAATTCACCGGTTAAATCAAATTGTGGATATTTATTACCCAAACCGATCACCGTACTCTTTCTTGACTGAAAAAGTGTCATTGTCCTCTCCCCCCTCCCCCGTTGCTTAGAATTTTTTTAAAAACACGCCTGCCGTTCGTAAGGTTGTAGTCACGTAGCACATTCTGCCGTAGGGGAGTGAAGTGTTATAGACTTCGAGGTACTGGGTCCCAGCTTTATGAGGTGGGGTGGCCTGTTCCCTTCCTCGCTGCCGTTGCCTTCTCTAACTCAAGATCAGAGGCAGGTACCCTTTTACAGCTGGTTAGACTGATGCGTGACACCTGTTCCCTTTCTCGCTGCCGTTGCCTTCTCTAACTCAAGATCAGAGGCAGGTACCCTTTTACAGCTGGTTAGACTGATGCGTGACACCTGTTCCCTTTCTCGCTGCCGTTGCCTTCTCTAACTCAGGATCAGAGTAAGGTACCCATTTACAGCTGTTATGGAGTGTTAGAGACTTCACCATACTAGGTCCAGCATCGAGAGATGGGGTCTACCTAGCTATAAATGGGTACTTAACTTTGAGTTAGGGAAGGAAAAGACAGCGAGGAAGGAAACTGGTCTCCCCACCTCTCGATGCTGGACCTAGTATGGTGAAGTCTCTAACACTCCATAACCAGCTGTAAATGGGTACCTGACTCTGATCCTGAGTTAGAGAAGGCAACGGCAGCGAGGAAGGGAACATGTGTCACGCATCAGTCAAACCAGCTGTAAAAGGGTGCCTGACTCTGATCTTGAGTTAGAGAAGGCAACGGCAGCGATTTCCCTTGTTTCCTTTGTACCGTTAACTTGTAGAACTGATTCAATTCCGTTCTATTGGTTTATAAACTTTTTTTTTAAAATACGGGGGGGGGGGGTTGAGGGCGGGTCTGTCGTAAGCGTGTCAACTATGAATGCAAGAGAAACGCTTTTTTTTTTAACTTGCCTCCCAAATCACAATGTGAAATCAACATTTTTCAGTCAAGAAAAAGTACGGTTCTCAGTTTTGGTAATAAATTTCCAGAATTTGATTTAACCGGTGAATAAACGCACAAGAACTGAATATTGTACCCAATACGTCACTGCACATCCAGATGTAGCTATTAGCAATACTAAGGTTAAGGAAGGTATGCCAGTTGCATCAGCAACACCATACAACCTTAATTACTCACACAAATTCCAAGGACCTCAAAACAGGTTTAATAAAAAGGGTAACCATAACAGTTATCAGAACCAAGGTAACCAATCATTTCAGGGTTCTTCTTCGAATATCTGGAGACGAGCCGACAGCCCTTGATTCAGGGGTGGTCATAATTATAGGAACTTCCGCAAAGGAAGTCATTATAGAAACTATCCAAGTTTTCCGTCATGGAGACAACAAGATCATAATTACAGAGATACTCATTATAATGAATATGATAATAGTAACCAGGGGAATTATGACTCAAACCCAAATAGGGGTTACAATAGAGGAAACAATGATAATTACAGAGGTAATAATAACAGAGGTAGACCCCAACATAAAAAAACAAAAATCACATTATCAGGGAAACTCTGCACAGCAAGAGTCCCATGATGCCTATAAACAGAATAAAGATAATGATGACTCTAATAATATGGAATGTGCCGCTTTCGATTTTGGGAGAGCATCTCAGTGCCCCCAATGCAAAACATTATTCGAACCAACTACGGTGTCCACTTTAATTTGTGGCCATCCTCTTCCCGCTCTTCCCGCGTCAATCGCGCATGATGGAAGAGGTTCTCTTGTCTTACACAAAGGTTTAGTAAATGACAATCCAGTTTCATTGCTTTTTGATTCTGGATGCACCACAATTGGTGTTAGACAGTCACTCATAGATCCTTCTCGTGCTACAGGCAAAGTAGTCAAATGTGTAACATTTGGCGGCACCATAGAGAAATACTCTACTGCTATCATTAGGATTGCCACTCCTTTCTTTACAGGAGATGTACACGCATGTCTTCTGCCGAACCCGATCGCTGATCTTATCATCGGTCGTATTCATGGAGTCAAAGAATGTACTCCACAACAAATTTTCGTTTGGGAAAAACAAAATATGCAAACTGCTAATGCTGTAGTCACTAGAGCTCAAGCTCTCAATATGCCCGAAACTTCATCTATTGAAGATAATGAAGTGCATAACCAAGATGATCCCTTGGTAATTTCTCGTGACTCGTTTATAAAACAGCAAGAAGATGATCCGACTTTAAAAAAATTCTTCACTCTTGCAACAAAAGGTGATCCGAATAAAGATTCAAAATGTAAATCTTGGATTACAATGAAGAATGGCGTACTTGTACGTATGGTGCAAGACTCCGCTAAGTCAAGTCATTCTCAGATTCTTGTACCCAAGAATTTGAGAGTTAAAATTTTGCAGCACGCACACGACTCTCAGTGTGCTGGACATATGGGTTTTTCCTGTACAAAGTCAAGAGTTCTTGCGGCTTTCTTTTGGCCTTTTGTGAACAAGGACATACGGATCTATTGTCGATCTTGTAAAATATGTCAAGAAGTCAAATCCAAAGGTCCTCGTCATGCTGCGCCTATTCAGGCTGCAGACATTCCTATTCGACCATTTCAGAAAATGGTGATAGACATCATTGGTCCATTTAAGATCAAATCTGCTAGAGGACATCAGTTTATCTTAACGTGTGTGGACATGTGCACACGTTGGCCAGAGGCTATCCCTCTGAAGAGCATTACTACTGCTGACATTGCAGATGCTCTTTGGCTTATATTTTCTCGTCTGGGATTCCCCGGAGAAATATTATCAGATCATGGCACCCAACTAATATCGGATACCATGTCTCAAGTAATGTCTACTCTCCAGATAGAGAGATCTTTGAGCAGTATCTATCACCCAATGTCGAATGGGATGGTAGAACGCCTTAATAGAACACTCAAAAACTTACTAGGGAAGATAACTGAGGATCATCCTCAAGATTGGGACAGAGTTTTACCCGCGGCCCTCTTCGCTTACAGAGAGGTCCCCAATGAACATACAGGTTTTTCTCCCTTTGAACTTGTCTTTGGCGCACGACCGCGCGGCCCTATGTCTTTGCTTCATGATCTCATAACAGCTGATAATATTGACGATGACACAAAATCCTCTTACGAATATGTCATCGCACTAAGACAAAAAATTATCGAAGCATGCAAATTAGCTACTTCTTCTTCGGAATTTGCCAAACAGAAGGCAAGGCAATTTGCCAATAAGAAGAGATGCTTACGACAACTTTGCCCTGGTGACAAAGCATTTGTTTTACTACCTTGTAAGGAAAACAGACTGCTTATTTCTTGGAAAGGTCCGTACGATATAATATCGAAAATTTCAGATGTTGACTATATTGTCGATATTAACGGGAAGCATAAAACCTCCCACATCAATATGCTTATGGAATTCCATGAACGTCCGGATTATTTACAGCCTATTTTCCAGGCAACGGACGATTCTCCAGTACAACATGGTCATTACTCATCATTGTCCGTAATACAAGATGAGGAAACAAGTTTTTCGGATGTTAATCTTCCGCTTCCTATGATTCCACTTCATTCTAGTGAATCATGGAAAGACGTTACTGTGTCTCCTGATTTGTCTCTAGGAGAACAGCGACAAGTTTCAGCTATGTTACAAACATTTCAGGATGTCCTCACTGACATCCCTGGACAAACTCGTGTCATTGAACACGACATTATTCTAACTGACCATAATCCTATTAGGGTTAGACCTTATCCTATCCCTATACATTTTCAAGCACAGTTTGAAAAGGAGTTGGATGAGATGATAGATTTAAAAATAATTGAACCATCCACTTCTGCATATTCTTCGCCAATGGTTATTGTTAAAAAAAAAGACAATAACATATGTCTTTGCGTTGATTATCGCAAATTGAATCAAGTTACGAAATTCGATGCTGAACCTATGCCTTTACTAGAAGAGCTACTTACTAGGCTTTCTAAATCTCATTTTTTCACTAAACTTGATTTGTCTAAAGGATATTGGCAAGTTCCATTATCCGAACACGCCAAACCCCTTACTGCTTTTTCTACACCTAGAGGCCTTTTCCAATGGAATTTTATGCCTTTCGGCCTTATGAACGCACCAGCTACATTCGTGCGCATGATGCGTCGAATCCTATCTGATAGGTCAGATGTCATTGCTTACCTAGACGACATATGTCTTTTCAGCGATACTTGGGAAGATCACTATTCAGGGTTAGTTAAATTGCTAACAACTCTACGCGAGTATAACCTGACAGCGAAACCATCTAAAGCTTACATTGGTTTTAGCGAAATTTCTTTCCTAGGCCATCGAGTAGGTCATGGTTTCCTAAAGACAGAGGACCATAATACTAGTAAGATACTTAACATCTCTATCCCTAAGACTAAGAAGCAGGTGAGAAGTCTGTTAGGTCTTATTCAATTTTATGGCAGATTCATTCAGAATCTATCCTCTATCATGGCACCTCTTTCTACACTGCTAAAGAAAGGGTCGCCTAATATGGTCCACTGGTCTCAGGAATGCCAATCCTCTTTGGATAAGATTAAAACATTGTTTTCAACACCACCTATTTTAGTGTTACCTACTAAAGATAAGACATTTGTTCTTCGTAGTGACGCTTCATCCACTGGGATTGGAGCGGCACTAATGCAAGAGTACTCTGGAACTCTGCATCCTGTAATGTATATTTCCAGAAAACTTAATGCTGCAGAAAGGAATTATTCGGTTTTAGACCGTGAGCTATTAGCTATGGTTTGGTCAATTCTCAAACTACAAAGATTCCTTTTAGGCGCACATTTCATAGTAGAAACCGACCAAAAAGCTCTTACGGCTATACAGAGTAAGAATTTGAAGAGCTCGAGGTCTACTCGATATGCAATCGCTCTTCAACCCTTTCATTTCTCGGTACGAGCTATCCGTGGATCAGATAATGTGATGGCTGACATTTTGTCTAAATGCCCACATGATTCCACATAACTATTAGGCCTTGGACTTTCTGATACGTCTAAGTCTATAATAGTTCTTTTCTATATCAAGATATGTACACATTTGTAATATAATGATCGTATCACTACTTAGCGGTTCATTGGTGTATATTCACCGCTGTTCTTTGATGATTTTTCTTCTTTGTTAATCAAACAATGATACCATATGAAATTATTGTATGAATTATTATATGCATTGTGTCATTGCCAGAATTGTAGTATACGTTGGTGACACCTTCCTGGAAACATTTATACATAGAGAAACAATTTCTCTCGGATTATGAGATATATTCTCATCAGTCGCTCCATAAGTCGACTTAGCCTCATATTAGGAGTTATATTTATTCCTGATATTTTCATCTGCGCATTATTCATGCGTTGTGAGCCTATTGTATGTTGCTCCTAGATGTATTTCGAAAAAAAAATGTACCATTTTTTTTTTCCCGGGAGGTGTGGTAAGACTGTTACCAGTACCATTCCTGGAGAAAATCTACGGAGATATCAACAGCCTCAGGCTGACCACTACTTTCCTTGAACTTATTCAAGTTGACATCTGAGGGTGAACGAAGAAGACGAAGAAGTTCCACAGTCATCATAATTCCCCTTTTTGCACCTTAGACAGCACGTAGCCACTTCTGCAGCTAGCTTCCTTGCAGGAATGTGTTCGTGCAGAGGTGATTTCTGTAGCACTTAGTTTTACATTATGAGGTGCCAGTACCGTGCATAACCTTGCAGCATCACTGGGGTTAGTTCCATAAATGTAAAACTTAACCTTCTGTTGTAGGCTGAACTCTCGGACTCTCTGAGCTCTAATGTGATACCAGTTTTCAGCATCAGGAAAAAAAGAGAAAAACAAAAACAAAAAAACCTCACAGAACCATAGTGAGATGCAATTTTAAGTTTCTAATGAAGCTGTACTACTACTCATATAGCAAAGAGTAATAACTGTCTATATTTTCAGCTGAAATTTTTATTTTTAAAATTATTGTCAAAATTTAGTCCATGTTTTTCATTACCTCCTGTGATGCTGTCTTTTTAAGGAAAATTTAGTCTTTAAGGGCTAATATTCTTCATTGTCAGCGTTAACAGGGTTCCAACCATGTCCAATTAAAAAAAAATTCAATATGGTCTTTCCAACCTTCTGAATTTTATAAGTAAAATAAGGAAACTGGCAAGCTAAATAAATAACAGCCAGTTAAGTGATTAATAACTGAAAATTCGTCCTTACGTGCACAATGTTTCTCAAGCTCTCCACTGGACAGAAGAGCAGCACAAATGGGAGATAATTTGTGAGAGCCCGCACTCTGTGACAGAGACCCAGGAGAACCAGATGACTGAGACAGATACTCCTGCAAAAGAATCAACGTCCAGCAAATGAAATGCCTGAATGCTATGCAACACACAACTTCCGCAACAAACAGATGCGATGCTGCATATACCTTCCACACACACACACACAAAAAACATGTCACAAGCGCATACTTCATTACCTTTACTATAATAACTGATACATTATTATCTATCTTTACACATGATCCAACATCACAAATCCACATCTTCATAATGTACTGACTCAACACAAAGGATTCAGTCTCCAATCTTATATTCATCATCACTTTCCTTTGCACTCCTTATGGGGCATGGAGCCACCACTTGCAGCCGGTCTCCCTGCAGGAAGCCTGCATCGAGTAGTCATATGCTCTTGAAGCAGTGGTTTCAGTAGCAATTTGTTTTACATGATGAGGTTGTTAGCCTCATGCACAACCTCATATGTCACATTTGTACGACAGGCCTGAGCGAGCAGTGGCCTTGTTCCTTTCTTTGTCTCATCAGAGACCCCTGGGAACTAACTACACAAGGCAAACACTACTTGCCAGCTCAAGATCCAACTCTCAACTAACTGACTCACGGACTTCTCGTCTCAACTCTTTATCTCTCAAATTGAACAGATTACTCCTCAAACTACTCTTAACTACCCAAAAAAGTGTTCAGATGCCAAAACATCATGATCAAAATAACCAAAGACTTACAACAAATTCAGGTAGTTTTCATGTAACAAATAGGAAAACATTTTATAAATTCACTCAGCGCTCAACAAACACAACAATCATCATAGCGCGGTTCCTTATGGAACACAAGCTCTTAACACCATACTATTTGTTCTGATGTAAATAAAGCATCACTGGGCATTAACCAATGGTATATTCATTCAAACCGCAAGATACACATTTCTTCTTTGCCGTTTACCTTCCTGCGGATCCTAGGTCTTCAGCCAAATTTCTTCTAGCCATCCTGTGATGGACAATCTGCTACACTTTAAACTTCTTTGACCTAAAATTTCTTTCTAAACTTGTTTTATCAGTGTCTTTCATGGTCTTCCTACATTTCTTCTACCACAAGGATTGCAGTACAATAGCTGTCTCATGAAACTAGCAGATGCATTTCTCAATGTGTGTGTCCTAGTCACCTCTAGTGTTTCTTTC
This sequence comes from Oreohelix idahoensis, assembly GCA_024509875.1. Lineage (NCBI taxonomy): Eukaryota > Metazoa > Mollusca > Gastropoda > Stylommatophora > Oreohelicidae > Oreohelix > Oreohelix idahoensis. The sequence continues at coordinate 55,704 of JAMPIV010001739.1, read as the reverse complement.
ACTTTCTATTGTTTTAGTGATATTTTTCTAGTTCTTTCCTTCAGTTCCACATTGGTGATCCTATAATACCAAGTTAATCTTTCTATTCTGCACAAGCATCCATCTACAACTATTTTAACTTATAGTAATTCAAAATAACTGCCATCACCGTTGTCAATACCTTGTTGAGGTATGGCGGCTTGCGTACCCTGATTACCCCCAGAGCTATGCCAGCTGGAGTTTTACTCCTGGAAGGTTCTACCAAGCTGGACAGGTTTGCGCGGGCAGGGGTCAGACTAAAGCAGACACCCTGGTCCTCCAGGTATGGGGTTTGAGCATAGGGCTGACACCCGTCTATGTAAAAAGAAATGAAGTTACGGAAATGACAACAAATGAACAAACTTTGCTGCGTGACAAACATCCGGAGTCTGAGGCTCGTATGACTGTCAGTGGTGAAAGCCGAAAGGAAGCCACTGACACGAAAATGGACGTCCTGACTGCAAAACGTGAAACAAGAGTAGGATTTTGGAATGTCAGGACAATGAACGAGACGGGTAAACTAAAACAGGTCACAGCAGAAATGAGAAACTATAGATTACACATTCTAGGGATAAGCGACAGCAGATGGACAGGGGCAGGAAAAGTTAGAACAGCAACAGGAGAAACAGTACTTTACTCTGGAAGAGAGGATGGACAGCACAATGAAGGTGTAGCCATTATTCTACAGAAAGGACATTACTGGAATGGAAACCCATCAACAACAGACTGATAAGAGTAAGATTGAGAGGGAGATTCACCAACACTACAATACAATGCTACGCACCAACGAATGACAGCGCTGATGAGGTCAAGGATGAATTATATCAACAACTGCAGAAAGAAATGGAAGACACACCTAGATATGATCTTATCGTAGTAATGGGAGACCTCAATGCAAAAGTTGGAACACACAATACATATAATGAAAGAGTAATGGGGAAATGCGGCAACAGAACAGCAAACGAAAATGGGGATAAATTAATAAGTTTCTGCAGCATTAACAACCTGGTCATTGGAGGAACACTTTTCCCACACAAAGAAATTCACAAATTAACATGGGAATCACCAAATGGTCGAGACAGAAACCAGATAGACCACATTATGATTAACGGTAGATGGAGACATGCATTACAAGATGTGAAGGTAAGAAGAGGTGCGGATGTGGGAAGTGATCACTCTTTTAGAAGTAGCAAAACTGAAAGTGAAACTAAGAACGGCTGGACCAACTGTAACTACACAGAAAAGGTTTGACATCAGCAAATTGAAGGACCCCCTTACCAGAAAAGCTTTTGCAGCTGATATAAAGAAGCGATATCAATTTGCCAAAAGTCAGGAAAAGACTGACTGATGATATAGACCAGAAATTCAACACCATTTCAACAATATATAAGGAAAGCAGCAAATCATGCTTGGGATTCCAGGAAAGGAAGAAGCAAGACTGGATAACACCAGAAACATTAAACACCATAACGATGAGAAAGGAAATGAAAAGAAAGAAAACAGAAGCGAAGTCCCCCAGGTTAAAGCAACTATATAGCGAACAGTACAGTCAGCTGGACAAAGAAGTTAAACGCCAAACCCGAGCCAACAAAAGGAATTTCCTAGACGATCTTGCAAGACAGGCAGCACTGAGAAATGAACAAAGCACAGTATACAAAATAACTAAAATCATCAGTGGAAAACTAGGTGCAAACAATATTACATTAGTAAGAGATAAGCAAGGAAATCTCATCAAGACAGCAGAGGGACAGGAAACAAGATGGGCAGAGCACTTCAGAGAAACTCTGAACAAGGAACCACCAGAGACACAACTGAATGTTCCTGAGGCTGCAATTAATGATCTAGATGTTAATACAGACATTCCACAAAAAGAAGAAATCACCACAGCAATCAAAGGGTTAAAGAATGGAAAAACTCCTGGCCATGATAACTTAAATGCAGAGCTATTTAAGACCGACCCTGAGCTAGCAGCAGAACTATTAGAACCACTATTTGCACAAGTCTGGAAAACAGGGACAACACCAATGGAGTGGAACAAAGGAATAATCGTCAAATTGCCCAAGAAGGGAGATCTTGCAGACTGCAATAATTGGAGAGGAATCACAATTCTCTCAGTTCCCAGCAAAATACTAGGCAGGATAATTATAGAGAGAATTTCAAAAGCAGTAGACCACAAACTGAGGAAAGAACAAGCAGGATTTAGAAAGAACAGAAGATGTGTAGATCATATATTTACCCTCAGGAACATTATAGAGCAGTGCTCAGAATGGCAATGACAGCTGTACATTAATTTCATTGATTTTGAAAAGGCCTTTGACAGTATACATAGGGACAGTTTAAGGAAAATACTGAGGGCTTTTGGAATTTTAAGCTGCATAGTGTCAATCATAGAAAGCCTCTATGCCAACTTTACGTGTGGCGTTGGGCAGAGCAACCTAACCTTTGAGGTGAAGACAGGAGTACGACAGGGATGCCCCTTATCAACCACTCTATTTTTAAGTCATAGACTGGGTGATGTGCTAGATAACAGAGGGCAGTCCAAGAGGAATAAGATGGACTACATTTTCTACACTGGAAGATCTGGAATATGCAGATGACATTGCACTACTAGCACATTCACATCAACACATCCAGGAAAAAACGGATAGACTTAATAAGTATAGCCAGCAGGTGGGCTTGAACATCAATCTAAAGAAGACAGAGGTCATGATGCTCAATGTGAGCAACCCTGAGCCCGTATCAGTAAGGAATCAGCAATTGGAACAGACAGGCACCTTCACATACCTAGGATGCATAGTAACAAGAGACGGCGGAACACCAGACGGCGGAGCAAGCAAAGACATCAACAACAGAATGAACAAAGCAAGAACAGCCTTTTTTAGTCTAAACATCTGGAAGTCCTCTCAGTACAGCACAAGCACAAAATTAAGATTATATAAGAGCTGTGTGCTTTCTGTGCTTCTCTATGGTGCGGAATGCTGGAGAGTTACAGAGAAGGAAATGTCAAAATGTCCTCTTTTCACATAACATGCCTAAGAAAAATTCTCCTAATCTTTTGGCCGAATACCATCACCAACCAAGATCTGCTTACTCGGAACCATCAAGAGGACATGCACACCATCATAGCTAGCAAACGCTGGAGCTGGGATGGCCATGTCCTCAGAAGAGACCCCATTGCCATCACAAGAACAGCTATGCTATGGACCCCTGAAGGAAAACGAAAGAGAGGCCGACCAAAAATAACTTGGCGGAGGACTGTGGAGGCTGAGATGCAAAGAATGAGCCAGAGTTGGGGCACTGTACGAAGGATGGCCACCGACCGAGCAAAGTGGAATCAATTTGTTGTTGCCCTACAAGACGCCACCAGGCGTGATGGCCACTGACTGCTTTGATGGTCAGCGGCTAAGGATCAAAGAAGAAGAATTCAAAATAAAAAATTTAAACAAGATATATTCATCTATATCTAGTTACCACATGGCACTAAGCCAAAGGGCAAGAGCCCTAACGCTGCTGGATCTATAACAACAAATCTATATCTAGTCATAGTTATTTACTGCACAACTTGATGCTTTATATTTTCTCTCTGCTGCTAACTCTACTCTCTAACTGCAGCTACTTCTGCTACTAACTGTTACATTCTTAATAACTCTGCTACTGACCAACCAACAGAAGTTCATCCAGTTTTTAATCAATCCAAGGCCTAACTCAGGCAGGCTTCTTTCTTTAAGAATCTTACCACCAACAAAGGTGTTTAGCTCTACTTCTTCTTCTTGAATCCTTAGCCACTGACTGACAAAGCAATCAGTGACCATCACAACTATTGGCGTTCTGTAGGGCAGCAATAAAGTCTCTCCATTTTGCTAAGTCAGTGGCCTTTTTTTGTGTGGTGCTCCAACTCTGGCTCATACTTTTTATTTCAGCCTCCACAGTTCTCCAACTAGTTGTTTTTGGTCTGCCTCTCATCATCCTTCTTGAGTCCGTAGCTAGCTTAGCAGTTCTGGCAATGGTGTCATGGGGAAAAGTCTTTAGCTCAATTCCACTTGTTTATACTTGTATTTATGTACATTACAGCAAAGCACATGTACATATGCTTATGTTAATGTAAACCACAGCAAGAGGTAAATACATATATAATTCTGAAAAAAAATCACACACACTACCTGCAGAGCTTCCAAACATATCCTTCCAGGATAGCGGCTACCCTTCATGTTCCATGTACGCAAATGACTGTGTGCTTTGCCATCACCATTTCCTCCACCCAGAGTGGCCACGGTGGTGATGTTACTGCTCTCACCACTAGTTCCAGTCTCTGCTGCTGTACATGTCGTGGTGGTGCGAGGCTTAAGATTGGCAAACTGGAAACTGCTGGACTGCTCGTCTTCAGCGTCTGCTCCTGAGCTGACAGACTGACTCCCTGTGGATAAAATAAGTGCACCTGAGACTGCAGTTTTCCTCTAAGTGGCAAATTCGACAGTGACTCTACATAGAACTAAGAAAATGTAAGGGATTTATAAGACAATCAATCCTCTTTAGCTCCCCACGGAGCACAGGCTTTCAACAAACACATGCCACGTCCTCCTGTCATGTGTCATCAGCTCAAGCTCTTTCCATGTCTTCCTCACCATTTTCTCAGTTCTCTTCTCCCCGTGTTTATTGGTCTACTTCTGCCTCTTACCCTGGGGATTCCAGAACAAGGACTGCCTTGAACATTGTGACTCATAAGTCACCATCCACAAATCTATAAATCAAACAATCAACTTACCTACTTTATCACCTTGTGAAGATGTCTGGGACACATAGGAACTCTCACTTTCTGTTGTGGAAAACTTGCCTGGGATGAACAGAAGCAAAATACAGCAATAATTACATTAAAAATACAACAATAATTACATTAAAAACAAGAGGAAAACTCAGCATTAACTGGAGAAACAGCAGCATCTGGTACAGAACAAACTTCACTGTAAACTTGAGTTACAGTTTGTTTTATTAAAGAACAAAATACTAATAATAATGTAAGCATTATGAAGGATAGAATCAAAGAAAAGTTGAAACAAAGTGATCAAACAGAACTTAATGCCACGAAGTGGATTTAAATATAAAGTGTTGCCTGAGTGTGTAGACAAGATCCTATTGGGAGAAAGACTGAGAGGATAGATTTATGATGGAAATGACAGTGAATGTGGAAAGATGAGACTATTGGCTTCGAGGGTGAGAACCTAGATTGATTCTCCCTCGCCACTCCTGACGTCTTTGATAGCTATAGCCTCACCACCTCTTACTACCCTAAGGAGATAAGGTTTAAATAAAGACCACAGACACACTATACAGACAATATATATATATATATATATATATATATATATATATATATATATATATATATATATATATATATATATATATATATACGTACAGTATAGTTAAAGAAAGTGACTGATCCAGACTACAGTTTATTTACACAATAAAAATTCAGATAACATAATAAAATGAATAACGTGCGAGGTCGCACAAACCTGGAACAGAACCAAAACAATTAAAATGGCATACAATATATATAAACCCACAATGTCACCCTCCTCTTCAACCTGCAGGGAAGAAAGTCAAGAATTAAACAAAAGGATTTACTAGGTGCGGTTTCTAACTTTAGAGCTCCCACTCCTATCTTATTCTTAATTATTAAAATCTAACACCACTGTCCAACTGACTAAATTAACTGCCTACACAGCTAGTAACGCTGTAGGCGATATACACGCCCCTAACTAACACCACTGTCTAGCTGTAGACCTAACTAACTGCCTACACTGAAAGCTGATTTGAACTTTTCAAAGTCTTACACAATCTGAATGCCTAATTTATACTATGTCTCTGTTCAGTGTCTGTCTGACACTCCTGGTTCCTACTTAGAGGCTTCTCCACTAAGCCCCTGCTCTCTCTCTAGTGCATTTGGAAGGAATTTTGACCCTCTCTCCTCCAAACAAATATTGTAGCTGATGACTTGGGTTTTTAGACTGGATACTTGACTTAGGATGTAGAGGCTTCACTGTTGGCGAAACTGATTTCACCTGCCCGGTTACCCCTCTTTGGGTTTAGGGCCGTCAGTTTTATTATGACCGAATTTAAACGACAACACAAGGCCATGCGCCTTTGTTTTGGTGTGTGGATATGAGCTTAGAGCTCAGGATTTTAAGAAATCCGTTCTAGCTTAAGAAGGCTTCGCTGTAATTGAATGGCTTCTTTTTACTGCTGCAGACATACTTGGCGCCGGTAATCACCGCGTCACCAGTGCTCTTCACCTCTGGTGATATCTCGAGCCCTCGGCTCCTGAGACAACAACCTTCAGTTGTAAATTGGAAGGCAGGTTACACCTCCCCAATTTGTGCCATGAAACTTGCTGAAAACAAAAGAAATAGCAACTAATGTACAACACTTCAAAATAATCTCATCTCTAACACATACCTCCCATAATTAAATACCTCTCCCCTAATTCCATACAGCTCCCCTACTCCCCTACACAAGCACAGAGATACACAATTATTCCTGCCCCACAGGTCATTCTTTCTTCTTCGATCCTTAACCACCGACCGTCAAAGCAGTCAGTGGCCATCACGCCTAGTGGCGTCTTGTAGGGCAACAACAAATTGATTCCACTTTGCACGGTCGGTGGCCATCCTTCGTACAGTGCCCCAACTCTGGTTCATTCTTTGCATCTCAGCCTCCACAGTCCTCCGCCAAGTTGTTTTTGGTCGGCCTCTCTTTCGCTTTCCTTCAGGGGTCCAAAGCATAGCTGTTCTTGTGATGGCATCGGGGTCTCTTCTGAGGACATGACCAACCCAGCTCCAGCGTCTGCCAGCTATGATGGTGTGCATGTCCTCTTGCTTGCTACGAGTAAGCAGATCTTGGTTGGTGATGGTATTCGGCCAAAAGATGCGGTGAATTTTTCTTAGGCATGTTGTGTGAAAAGAGGACAATTTTGACATTTCCTTCTCTGTGACTCTCCAGCATTCCGCACCATAGAGAAGCACAGAAAGCACGCAACTCTGGTATAATCTTAATTTTGTGCTTGTGCTGTATTGGGGAGGACTTCCAGATGTTATTTAGGCTAAAGAAGGCTGTTCTTGCCTTATTCATTCTGATGTTGATGTCTTTGCCTGCCCCACCGTCTGGTGTTACTATGCTTCCTAGGTATGTGAAGGTATCTGTCTGTACCAGTTGCTGATTCCTTACTGATATGGGCTCAGGGTTGCTCACATTGAGCGTCATGACCTCAGACTTCTTTAAATTGATGTTCAAGCCCACCTGCTGGCTAAATTTATTAAGTCTATCCGTTTTTTCCTGGATGTGTTGATGTGAATGTGCCAGCAGTGCAATGTCATCTGCATATTCCAGATCTTCCAATGTAGAAAATGTAGTCCATCTTATTCCTCTTGGACTGCCCTCTGTTGTCTGGCGCATCACCCAGTCTATGACTGTTAAAAAAAGAGTGGTTGATAAAGGGCATCCCTGTCGTACTCCTGTCTTCACCTCGAAGGTTAGGTTGCTCTGCCCAACACTACACGTAAAGTTGGCATAGAGGCTTTTTATAATTGACACTATGCAGCTTGGAATTCCATAAGCCCTCAGTATTTTCCTTAAACTGTCCCTATGTATGCTGTCAAAAGCCTTTTCAAAATCAACAAAATTTATGTAAAGCTGTCTTTGCCATTCTGAGCACTGCTCTATAATGTTCCTGAGAGTGAATATATGGTCTACACATCTTCTGTTCTTTCTAAATCCTGCTTGTTCTTTCCTCAGTTTGTAGTCTACTGCCTTTGAAATTCTCTGTATAATTATCCTGCCTAGTATTTTGCTGGGAACTGAGAGCAGAGTGATTCCTCTCCAATTATTGCAGTCTGCAAGATCTCCCTTTTTGGGCAATTTGACAATTATTCCTTTGTTCCACTCTGATGGTGTTGTCCCCGTTTTCCACACTTGTGCAAATAGTGGTTCTAATAGTTCTGCTGCTAGCTCAGGGTCTGTCTTAAATAGCTCTGCATTTAAGTTATCATGGCCCGGAGTTTTACCGTTCTTTAACCCTTTGATTGCTGTGATGATTTCTTCTTTTCGTGGAATGTCTGTATTTACATCTAGATCGTTTTCAGCCTCAGGAACATTCAATTGTGTCTCTGATATTTCCTTGTTCAGAGTTTCTCTGAAGTGCTCTGCCCATCTTGTTTCCTGTCCCTCTGCTGTCTTGATGAGATTTCCTTGCTTATCTCTTACTAATGTAATATTGTTTGCACCTTGTTTTCCGCTGATGAATTTAGTTATTTTGTATACTGTGCTTTGTTCATTTCTCAGTGCTGCCTCTTCTGCCTGTTTTGCAAGATCGTCTAGGAAATTCCTTTTGTTGGCTCGGGTTTGGCGTTTAACTTCCCTGTCCAGCTGGCTGTACTGTTCGCTATATAGTTGCTTTAACCTGGGGGACTTCGCTTCTGTTTTCTTTCTTTTCATTTCCTTTCTCATCTTTATGGTGTTTAGTGTTTCTGGTGTTATCCAGTCTTGCTTCTTCCTTTCCTGAAATCCTAAGCATGATTTGCTACTTTCCTTATATATTGTTGAAATGGTGTTGAAATTCTGGTCTATATCATGAGTCAATGTCTTTTCCTGGCTTTTGGCAAATTGATATCGTTTCTTAATGTCGGCCGCAAAAGCTTTTCTGGTAAGGGGGGTCCTTCAATTTGCTGATGTCAAACCTTTTCTGTGTAGTTACAGTTGGTCCAGCCCTTCTTAGTTTCACTTTCAGTTTTGCTACTACTAAATGGTGATCACTTCCCACATCTGCACCTCTTCTTACCTTCACATCTTGTAATGCATGTCTCCATCTACCGTTAACCATGATGTGGTCTATCTGGTTTCTGTCCCGACCATTTGGTGATTCCCATGTTAACTTGTGAATTTCCTTATGTGGGAAAAGTGTTCCTCCAATGACCAGGTTGTTAATGCTACAGAAACTTATTAGCTTATCCCCATTTTCGTTTGCTGTTCCGCTACCGCATTTTCCCATTGTTCTTTCATTATATGTATTGTGTGTACCAACTTTCGCATTGAGGTCTCCCATTACTATAACAAGATCATATCTAGGTGTGTCTTCCATTTCTTTCTGCAGTTGTTGGTAGAATTCATCCTTGACCTCCTCATCGCTATCATTCGTTGGTGCGTAGCATTGTATTATTGTAGTGTTGGTGAATCTCCCTCTCAATCTCAATCGTATCAGTCTGTTGTTGATGGGTTTCCATTCCAGTAATGTCCTTTCTATCCCTTTCTGTAGAATAATGGCTACGCCTTCACTGTGCTGTCCATCCTCTCTTCCAGAGTAAAGTACTGTTTCTCCTGTTGCTGTTTTAACTTTTCCTGCCCCTGTCCATCTGCTCTCACTTATCCCCAGGATGTGTAACCTATAGTTTCTCATTTCTGCCGTGACCTGTCTTAGTTTACCTGTCTCGTACATTGTCCTGACATTCCAAAATCCTATTCTTGTATCCTGTTTTGCGGTCAGGACATCCGTTTTCATGTCAGTGGCTTCCTTTCAGCTTTCACCACTGACAGTCATACGGGCCACAGACTCCGAATGTCCATCCCGCAGCAAAGTTTGTTCATTTGATGTTGTTTCCGTAACTTCATTATTTTTTTTACATAGACAGGGGTGTCAGCCCTATGCTAAAACCCCCAACCTGGAGGACCAGGGTACCAGCTTTTGTCTGACCCCTACCCACACAGACCAGTCCAGCTTGGTTGAACCTACCAGGAGTAAAACTCCCTCTGGCATAGCTCTGGGGATTGTCAGGGTACGCAAGCTGCCATACCGCTACAAGGTATAGGTACCATTGATGGCAGCCCACAGGTCATACTACCATACAATTCCCTTTCTACTCTTTACTGCTAACTGAATATCAGTCTGATTTGGGAACTCCCAGACGCGGCTGACCTAGATCTCTTACTTGCCGGCTAGCCTCAGGTATCAAAATGTTTACTGAAGGAAACCCCCTGTACTAAATACTAGGCCTACTTTTTCCCGACTGACCAGGGAAGGTACCAGATTCACAATATAAACAACCCGTTCTAGGAAATATTAAATCCCAACTCAGTGAGATTAATTACTCTACTCTTTAGTTAGAGTTATATATATATATATATATATATATATATATATATATATATATATATATATATATATATATATATATATATATTATATATATATATATATATATATATATATATATATATATATATATATATGAGGCGTGTTCAAATGAAACCCGACCGTGCTGCGCCAAGTGGACATTCGTAGGAGGAGCATGATGACGTCAGATGTGACGTAATAAGCACATACGAATGTACAAGTGTGTAAGTGTTCATTCTCCTAGTATTCATTGGTTGTGCTGCAGACCGTTAAAATAATGGCCGATGTGATAAGGAATCCGTCCAAGGTCAATCAGCGAGCGGTGATTCAGTTCCTAACAGCCGAAGGATGTCGACCAGTCGACATTCATCGCCGAATGAAAGCAGTGTATGGTGACAAAAGTGTGTCTAAGACTACAGTGAAATACTGGGCACGAATGTTTCGAAAAGGACGTCAGTTAACGAAAGATCTTCCGCGGCCAGGTCAGGTGCATATTGTTGCGACAGAAGAAGCCATCGCCGAGATTGATGCTGCAATACGGGTGACTATTTCTAAAGAACCCCAGTGAGTACTTGCTTCATAACAATTGCTGTATTTAATCCTACTACTCCTGCTGATGTACCTTACATATATTTGTTATAATGCCACTGGGACGGGTTTCATTTGAACAAACCTCGTATACATATATATATATATATATATATATATATATATATATATATATCTACATATATATATATATATATATATATATATATATATATATATATATGTATATATATATATATATATATATATATATCTGGGAAAATGAAATCCCATCTCAGAAATTTAATTACATCCCTCACTCCCCTGTTGAGTACACAACAAGTGGATGCACCACCCAATAACGTACACAAATACGCTAGCGTATTTAAACTGCAAATATTGTAATCAAATCGAGGTTACCTATATTGGACCTCACAATTACAGTAGGTTATAGCCTACGGACTTAACCTTATACAAATAATTTCGCAAGCGTATTTACGCTGCAAATATTATAAATCAAAAGATGAAGAAATATTAATTACACCCCTGTCTTCTGACTACGTTATCGAAATAGCCCGCTAGCAAAATACACAACTTACACTCATGTATCTAAACGCTATACGCACACAGAAAATATTTCAAAGCTACCCCCAACAACCAAAGATCGAACGAGCTTATCCTAGAAAAACATTATATGCACCTCTTACATTAAATACTTTCTCTAAAATAGTAATTGATGGCACTTTCGTTAAATTACTTTAATGAATTTCTCAGAAGAAAACTTTACTTTAACGTGTTGAGATCTTACAGGGCTATCTGCTACGCTAATTAAATTTATTACATACCCAATCGAATATCTCACTTAAGAGCAAGCGAATCTGACTTTGATTTCACGGCTGAATATTTCTGCAGACAAAGAGACCCGCTAATAACTATACGCGGGTATATATCATTTTAAAAAACCACGCTATACCCCACCCTACGTCATCGCTTGGCGTCCCTCTTAAACCAATGGAATCCCTGCAAAAATTAATAACTGTGACCTCCGCCAATAATAACGTACGCTACTCGTGAGTCACGTTTGTTACTGCCCGCGTGTCCAAGATTGCGTCATGTTACATCGACCGCGTGAGCAAAATAACTTTTGATTCATTCTAACGTAGGTCCGACGTACCTGGGTAGTGCTTCAGCACCCACCTATCGATTTACCGGGTAGGGGTTATTTAACGTCGGAAAATTTTCATCCAGCCCAAATAATACTCACGCGCTGATATACAATAAAGTGACCGCGATTATTTTAACAAAGAAAAGCCTACATGATCGCAATTAATTTAGGGAAAGGAAGACTGGTGCAAATCTTAAAATTAAACCCGACCGTCATCCCTCCTGAAAACGCAATTAATTGCCTAGTGAAAAAGACTAAACTCAAATAGTTACCGGGAGAAGAAGAATGGTCTCATAACGACATAAATAATTATCCAGAGAGGACTAATGGGGCCTATTGAAAAATAAAATCACAGTACCACATCACACTTAACAACATATATATATATATATCCGCCTAGTAACAAATCATTTTAAATAAACAGACTGAAATATTTTGGGCACATGGAAAGAATTGAAAATAGAAATGAACACAGAAGTTATACATAAAACAAAGAATTGGAGATGCTAGGCCATGGGGGCATACATAATGACAACATAAAAACATTGTGTCTGAACCTAAAGAAGTAAAAACAGGTGATTGTTAAAGCCACCAAAAAAAAAAAAAAAGGACTGAAGATCTACACTTGCAGTGATGAATGTCAAAGGTTCATCATGATACTGAAAAAGCCTATCGATATAAGCAGAAGAAGAAGACGTATAACAACTCACATATGTTAAGCCAATAAAGGTGATTTTAAAACTGCCTATTATCCACTTCTATGAATATATCTGTGGTATTTCCACCATTTTACAAGATAAGCTATTTAGTTAACTTTTACCTTAAAACTAACAACAGTTAACAGATCATAGTTGTTATGGTCTGTCGCAAAGGGAGAAATATATTAACACATTAACTACCGAATTGAAAAACACACTGTGGCCGAATTAAATTTTTTTCCCATTTTCATCCTGTAGGTGTTTGCACAAAGTAAGCTGTAGTTTTCATAATTGTTTACAGATTTTTATGAATTACACGTCATTTTAAAGATAAATGAATGTACTATTACAATAAACACCGGTTGTAACTTTAATAGAGGTTTTTCTTCCAGCAGAAAATCCTCTATAACAGGATCAACAATGCAGAACTCATGTGTGGTAAAGTGGGATGTTATAAATATTTATAGGGGACTTAGTGTACTGACTGAGATCAGCTGTGAAGGTATCTGTATCTAATAAGTGTGGTGTATTACAGATGACCTTACTTGCTACCACATTTATGCCTCAGTCAGAATTATTCTGGAATATTGTGATGACTACGTTAAATGTCTAGGGTTATGAAAATGATGAAGTGTAAGTCACAACAACAACAGACAGATAAACAATTTAATTTATTCTACAACACTTTACAACACTGTGACACTCACACACATATAACACTCTATAAGACTATCTTAAATGAGTCAAGTGTTTAAGTTTAAAAATATATGTATTAATTCTTGTCAATAATGGATATCCTGATTCAACTACACAGTGAACCAGGAATCACAATCAAATGTAATTATAAGTATTATTTACACAGTTTATATATATGAACTTTGTATTGACATAGTTTTTTATTATTATTATTCTATGTGTGTAATTTGTGCAGTAGTAATATGAGGTAATACTGGTTTTGTTCAAGCTTGGTTGTTGTTTTTCATCATGACTTCAAGTGTTTGATTATCGGGGAAATAGTATTGGGAAACTTTCACAGTTCCTGTCATTTGAACCAATTAATTTTCCCTCTGTGGTTAACAAAATGTCAATTTTTGAGGGGGCACATAATGTTGAGCTACTCTGGCCACAGAAGCTTAACTTTCGTGATGGCGGCAGGAAAAGACTCCTCTGCTCGACTGCTTCACTGTGTTCTGGAGACACTTCACTGGTCGCTATCTGGACCCAGGAGTATGCTGTCAGCCTCTGGATTCAGCAAAACCCAGACCAGGTGCTGCTTCAATAACTAGGACCACAGTCCCTGAAACAAGAAGGTTGTACCTCCTACTTCAGATCTAATTTATAATCTATTTCTACACTGAACACAATACAGAACAAACACTGAGTTCAGAGCGGTAGGCCAACTGCTATCTTCATCTGAAACAATTTACACCAGTATTCTCCTCCTAAATGGTTACTACGCCTCTGCATTTCCAGCCTTAGTTCCTTCTAGTCAATAAGATAGGTGTCAGTGTACTGTTTGGCAATTCCATGCAGTTTTACTTTTCTCCGACACCTCCTGTTCAGGTTGGAGCAATATTTAGGCCTTGCCTCATATTTGCTACTGAACCACACACATATACAGGCATAAATTATCAATTTACATTTAATTTTCATTAAAAAGATATAGAATATATCAAGCTTACCACAATTCATGGAAATAATACACAGATACGTTGACTGGCGATGAATAATGGCACAAATTATGACACAAATTCCGATCCGCCTCTGTCCCAGGCTTTTATTTAGAAAAATATGATCTGGCTCTCAACGCACTGTTTCTTAGTAAGTTTATTTTAACATGTGGTACTGAACTGACGCTCCTAATTGCCTATATTGGCGGGTCTAACCAATCGGGCCATGTTTACACAGCTTTTCAAAAAAAGTACTCCTACTCACGTTTCCCCTAACAACAAAGAATTTGTATTTGTAGCCCGACTAATCGTGTTTAGCCTTACATTTACTTTCCGCCAATCAAATAGGAGGTAACATGTTGGCCTATTTCCCGTACAATGGTGGTTTCAAAACCTGCCACTGCGCAATTCTGATTTTGGTGTCTGACAGCACTACCATTTTATTTTGGCTATAATTTGTTAATTCCTAGACTATTTGCGTAACGTTTAACATATTCTTTGTCAGCAAGTCCTAAGGAACCCAATTATATAAATTTAAGGGAGCTAGGTGGCTGCGTTCAAAATGTGCATTTTCTTCTACCTCCTGTTCACGTCGATACGATGTGGTGTCTGGGTACTGTCAGGCTTTCAAACGTAAACCAGTATAATGTCATGTTTCCCAATAAGCATTTTTCATGCTTTTAAACCTAACTCTCGTATGGGTAGTGTTTTTTATCACTGTCCATTTGAAAAAAGTTAGTGCTTCTGACCTTACGCGGGGGAAGGGGTGGCATTAATTGTATATCGCGAGACGCGTGTTAGCGTTGCATGCGTTCCTGTTTTCAGCCCTCCCTTCTCTCTATCCTAAGTTCATCTGTCTTTTCATCACGCCGTGTATAAAATGAAATTAATGGAAGTATTAATTTAGGTCATTACGCAGGGTGCCTAGCTCAAGGTTTTCTTAGAAATGCAGTACCCGTTTTATTGTAGAAAGCGTGTAGTGATGCAGTAGGCTTTACTATCAACGTGAAACGTTACAATTTGCAGACGAAGTAGAAAACAAGGGGGATTTTTGTACGCCATTGTGACAGCACTGTACTTTTACCATTTCTCTTTCCTTTTATTGAATTTATGTGTTAGGCTTTACATTTACCTTTTAACCTTTAGCATGCTGCATAAAAATTCAGAAAACTTGCCCAACCACTGCATTCTTTTTCACAACCCCCCATTTTTATAGTGGGTGACTTGTAAATTCTATAGTTTTTTTGTTTTTTGGTCAATTGCTCTAATTTTTAGACTGTATAGAAATGAATGAATGATGAATCTGATGATATAAAATTTGTTTGTGTACATGTTAGATGTGATAGGAAGAAAGGAAAGGAAAGATGAAAACAACGAAAAAAAAATTAAAAAAATAAAAAAAAATAATTTTTTTTTAATTTTAAAATTTAAAAAAAATGACCAACAAACGAAGAGTCCATATCCCTTGCATCTCAATGAAAGTCATTTGACCAATACAAATGAAATAACGATCTTTTCGTTACACCCATCATCAGTAGCAAAGCAACAAACTCCCTAGCCAGCAGTGACATTCGGCCGTAAATTAAACCTTTCTGATATTCCTAATCCTAACCCCGAAAATTATACATACTAGAAATGCCATTTTACTTTCGTTTCCATCTCAGCCATCAAATATATTCTGAGAACCGATATCAGCGCTTATAAAGACAAAAATCTCATCCCCACCGCATGGCGTTAGAATCCAATAAAATTAGAGCGAATATGGCCGCGTGTTGATGCCGATTCATTTCGATTTTAAAAATTTACAAAAAATAAACGCGGATACACCCATCACTTTTTTAAGATCGGAAACGGAAGCTAACTCTCTTGCAAATAACATTACAACTTAACATCCGGGGCTGAAATCACGTGTACACAAGTCCTAATGCTAAAAAAACGAAGATATCCGCAGTCGCAATAATGCGCCTCCAGCTGGCAGAGCATAGCGTACTTCTGTCGCAATAATGCGACTGCAGCGTGCTAAAGGTTAAATTTATATATGTGGATTTAGAATGTGTCACGACAAATTCTCCCCTCTTAAAACAGACGTTATATGTCAGTCTATAATTCTATATACACATAGAGAAATTTATTATTTCTGGGGCTTACGGTGATTCTCATCACACGGATGGCGGCTTAAAAAATCCGCTCCCAGATTTTTCTTTCCAGATATATACTCTATGCTAAACTCATATGGCTGCATCTGTAATGACCAACGGAGTAATCTAGAATTTTCATGTCTAGCCTGCGCTAGAAACGACAAGGGTTTGTGATCCGTTTGCAACTTAAATGCCTTCCCATACAGATAAATATTGAATTTCTTTATCGCCCATATTACTGCAAGACATTCTTTTTCGCTAGTTGAGTAATTGGTTTCAGCTTTATTC
Organism: Oreohelix idahoensis; assembly: GCA_024509875.1. Taxonomy (NCBI): domain Eukaryota; kingdom Metazoa; phylum Mollusca; class Gastropoda; order Stylommatophora; family Oreohelicidae; genus Oreohelix; species Oreohelix idahoensis. The sequence goes on along the minus strand of JAMPIV010001739.1, from coordinate 39,037 downwards.
AACTTTCTGCTAGCATATGCCACTGGGCTTAATTCCCCATCCAATGCATCTGATTTCTGTAGCAGTGTCGCACCTAACCCAATATTACTGGCATCCGTCCTTACAATGAATTCTTGACTTAAGTCAGGTAATTTCAAAATAGGTTTGCTTGTGAGCTTTTCCTTCAATTCCTGGTAAGCTAATTCACATTGTGGTGTCCATGTAATTCGATCTGGATTTCCTTTACGGGTCAAATCAGTTAACGGTGCACATATGGAATTAAAGTTTTTGATATACTTTTGGTAGAAACCACATAATGAGACAAAGGATCTCACGTCTTTCTTGGTTTGTGGTCTCGGGGCTTTCTTTAGTTTCTCTAAATTCTTGGGGTCAGGGGTCATGTTTCCCTGATAAACTGTGTGTCCCAAGAATTATAATTCTTTACATCCAACGCAACATTTGGTTGGTCGGGCTGTTAAATTCACTTCTCTAAGTCGATTAAACAGCATGTTCAGAGAGTCAATGTGTTCCTCAAATGTTTCTGTTGCTATAAGGATATCATCCATGAAATTTGTGATGCATGGATTATTCAGAGGGTCCAATAATTTTCTCATCATTCTAGAGAAGACACTAGGCGCATTCTTCAATCCAAATGGCAATCTGTTAAACTCATAGTGTCCCTCTGAGGTACTAAAAGCTAGGTATGGTCTAACCTCAGGCTTTACTGGAATCTGATAGTATCCTTTACTCAGATCCACTTTTGAGAAATATTTAGCTTTATTTAGTCTGGCAAACAACTGATTTGTATCCGGCAATGGATCCACCTGTCCTTCTGTAATAGCATTCAGTCTCCTGTAATCTATACAGAGTCTATGTTCTCCAGAGGGTTTCCTTAAGAGTACAACACTGGAACTATACGAAGATTCACTGTGTGAAATAATTCCTTCCTTCACAAATAGTCTATCTCTTCCTTCAAAGCTTTCTCCTTAGCAAAAGGAATCGAATAGGGTTTCATACAGACAGGTGTGGGGTCTATCAGTTTCATATCATATTCCAATAAGTTTGTATGCCCCGGTCGGTCCGTTAACACCTCTGTATGATTATCTAGAACCTGTTGCACTCTCTCTTTCTGATTTTTTCGTTAAATGTGTACTGATTTTCACCTGTGCCGCTGTCTCACAGGAGTGTAATGGATATTCAAATGATGAAAGTGGTTCCTTTTTCATCTCCATTGCAATGGACAAGGTCAACAAGTGTGTCTCTTCCTGATTTTCTCTTTCCAAATATTTCTTCAGGAGATTCACATGATAGATTTTTTCTTTCCCCTTCTTATCTATCTTATAATTGGTTCTAGACACCTTCTCTAGAACTGTATATGGACCTTGCCATCCAATTTGTAACTTATTCTGACTACCGGGGAGAAGAAGCAGTACCTTCTCTCCCACAGCCAAATCTCTGTCTTTAGCCTTCCTGTTAAAATAGGCAGCATGTTTCTTCCTGGCTGGTCTCAAATTTTCATTGGCAAGTTTCCAGCCAGTTTTTAAACGAGTGGTCAGCTCATTCACATATTGGTATGAGGATGTAATATTTTCCTCTGCCTTTTCATCAGTCCACGTTCTTAACAGCGTTACATATGGACCTTTAATTTTGTGGACCTATTTGTCCATGCACCGGTATGGTCTCTTCCACTCGAAGCGCTATAGTGATGATTTTTCTTCCCAGAATTATCATTCACAAAACGACCGCTACCAATTTTTCTCTTGGGGCTTTCTCCCCACTTAAAATTCTTGATGGGAGATTTCCTCTCTACATTCTCTTCCTCCAGATTACATAAGTCCGATTGAGGGATTTTCGGCTTATCCTGGGGTAAGACATCTTTTTGCACTCTCTGCATAGTGGCCATTGTAAAACAGTTAAGTGAAGCTTGTCCGTGAAAAGGGGTTTCCCATTCCATTTGGTCCACTTTATCAAATTTATATTTCTTTGTATTGTCAGGCCTAAGGTTGCCCCGTGGCGTGTCCCGGTCCTGATCAATGTTCCCACTTGTGGGTGTTCCCTCATGTGCTATGCTACACCTTTCTACAAAATTCTCAATGTCCCACCTTGCCTTGGGCCAATAATAATTGTGAGCCACCTTTTGGATGATGGTACCTATTTTCTCATGGTCCCCATCTCGTTTCACATGTAGGCTCCTTATTAAGTCTGTCCTATATCTCTTTGGAAGAACCAACTGTCCGTGACCATGGGATCTAGTTCCGGCCTTCCTGTAAATCAACTTGTTTTTCATGTAAAAATCTCCCTTGCCTGGAGTTGTATGACAAGTTGACAATTTCCTGAAACAAGGCTTGAGGGTCTTATCCCCAGCCTGTGCCTTCCTCAATTCTTCTGGAGTGGTATCTATCAGAATATCCTCCTCCTTTCTTGAGGTCGACCTGACCTGAAGGGTGGCCATATACACAGGTTTCCTTCTACAATGGTCAGTGTCATGATTGTTCATCTGACAATTCTTACACCACCTCCTTCCTTGGTTGAAAGATTTTCTTTCATCATACTTCCTTTCATCGAATTGTGGGGTTTTATTTTTATTGTCATACCGTGGCCTATCAAACTGGTGCTTACCTTTGTTTTGATCTCTAGGATCAAATTTATTAAAGTTCTGTGGTGCCTTAAAATTATCTACCTGTTTCTTTTTATTACCTGATACCTCTGCTTGAGCTGCTTGATACCTTTCAGCAACATTTAGCAACTCACCCAGCCTCTCTGCACCTTGTTCCATGAGAAACTTTCTCAGGTCTGGAGCCATGGACTCTCTTAATTGTTCTATAAGGACCATTTCCTTAAGATCTTGGGTTTTCCCCAGAGAAGTCCATTTCTCCAAGTATGTCTCTAACCGTGCAGAGAACTGGTGATAGGTTTCACCTGACAGTAGTTTAGCATTCCTAAATTTTTTCCTATAAAATTCTGCGTTCTTTTCATATCTTAACAAAAGAGCCTGCTTTAGCATGTCATAATTTTCTTGATCACCTCTGCTCATTTTGGCAAAAACTTCATAAGCTGCCCCACGAAGCCCTTGAGATAACTTTAAGCTCCACCTTTCTCTCTCTAACCCATACGTGGTAGCTAATAGTTCATATCTATTTAGATAGCTCTCAATATCATCGTCTTTCTCAACAAAATGATCTAAATGAAAATTCATAGCTGAGGTTGAGGCTCCCTGACTAGCAGTAGCATCGGAGGCAAAGGGACTGGCACCATTTTCAGGAGCATGGCCTTGAAACTCAAACTCCCTTAGTCGTAACTCGTGCTCCCTTTGTAATCTCTTCTCCTCCTTTTCTGCTTCCCTCTCTGCAGCTAATCGCTTGTCTTCCCTTTCTGCAGCCTGTCTTCTTTCCTCGGCTTCCAATGCTTTAGCCTCTTTGTCAGCCTCAATCTGCAACCTCTTAGCCTCAGCCTCAATCTGCAACCTCTTAGCCTCAGCCTCAATCTGCAACCTCTTAATTTCTTTTTCAGCCTCTAACTTTCTTTCAGCCTCTTTTTCTAATCTTCTTTCTTCGCGTTCAATAAATTTGTCACATTCAGCAGTGACATAAGCAATCATAATTTGCCCGTCCATTCCTAACTCTTTTGCAGTCTGCACAGCAGCAGATCAAAATTTGGCCAGGTCCGCCATTTTCTAACAGGTAAATGTAAACAATGTCTAACTAAACAATACAATTTCTAACTAAATATCCAATTACAACCACAGGCACTGAGAGCTCAACGTTATTTATTTTCACCCAAGGATACCTTTTTAATTTTTATTATTCCCTGAAGTGAATTACCCCCAATATTTATAATAGGGAAAGATTCAAAATCCCGGACAGGACCCCAATATATGTGGTAAAGTGGGATGTTATAAATATTTATAGGGGACTTAGTGTACTGACTGAGATCAGCTGTGAAGGTATCTGTATCTAATAAGTGTGGTGTATTACAGATGACCTTACTTGCTACCACATTTATGCCTCAGTCAGAATTATTCTGGAATATTGTGATGACTACGTTAAATGTCTAGGGTTATGAAAATGATGAAGTGTAAGTCACAACAACAACAGACAGATAAACAATTTAATTTATTCTACAACACTTTACAACACTGTGACACTCACACACATATAACACTCTATAAGACTATCTTAAATGAGTCAAGTGTTTAAGTTTAAAAATATATGTATTAATTCTTGTCAATAATGGATATCCTGATTCAACTACACAGTGAACCAGGAATCACAATCAAATGTAATTATAAGTATTATTTACACAGTTTATATATATGAACTTTGTATTGACATAGTTTATTATTATTATTCTATGTGTGTAATTTGTGCAGTAGTAATATGAGGTAATACTGGTTTTGTTCAAGCTTGGTTGTTGTTTTTCATCATGACTTCAAGTGTTTGATTATCGGGGAAATAGTATTGGGAAACTTTCACAGTTCCTGTCATTTGAACCAATTAATTTTCCCTCTGTGGTTAACAAAATGTCAATTTTTGAGGGGGCACATAATGTTGAGCTACTCTGGCCACAGAAGCTTAACTTTCGTGATGGCGGCAGGAAAAGACTCCTCTGCTCGATTGCTTCACTGTGTTCTGGAGACACTTCACTGGTCGCTTTCTGGACCCAGGAGTATGCTGTCAGCCTCTGGATTCAGCAAAACCCAGACCAGGTGCTGCTTCAATAACTAGGACCACAGTCCCTGAAACAAGAAGGTTGTACCTCCTACTTCAGATCTAATTTATAATCTATTTCTACACTGAACACAATACAGAACAAACGCTGAGTTCAGAGCGGTAGGCCAACTGCTATCTTCATCTGAAACAATTTACACCAGTATTCTCCTCCTAAATGGTTACTACGCCTCTGCATTTCCAGCCTTAGTTCCTTCTAGTCAATAAGATAGGTGTCAGTGTACTGTTTAGCAATTCCATGCAGTTTTACTTTTCTCCGACACCTCCTGTTCAGGTTGGAGCAATATTTAGGCCTTGCCTCATGTTTGCTACTGAACCACACACATATACAGGCATAAATTATCAATTTACATTCAATTTTCATTAAAAAGATATCGAATATATCAAGCTTACCACAATTCATGGAAATAATACACAGATACGTTGACTGGCGATGAATAATGGCACAAATTATGACACAAATTCCGATCCGCCTCTGTCCCAGGCTTTTATTTAGAAAAATATGATCTGGCTCTCAACGCACTGTTTCTTAGTAAGTTTATTTTAACATGTGGTACTGAACTGACGCTCCTAATTGCCTATATTGGCGGGTCTAACCAATCCGGCCATGTTTACACAGCTTTTCAAAAAAAGTACTCCTACTCACGTTTCCCCTAACAACAAAGAATTTGTATTTGTAGCCCGACTAATCGTGTTTAGCCTTACATTTACTTTCCGCCAATCAAATAGGAGGTAACATGTTGGCCTATTTCCCGTACAATGGTGGTTTCAAAACCTGCCACTGCGCAATTCTGATTTTGGTGTTGTCTGACAGCACCACCATTTTATTTTGGCTATAATTTGTTAATTCCTAGACTATTTGCGTAACGTTTAACATATTCTTTGTCAGCAAGTCCTAAGGAACCCAATTATATAAATTTAAGGGAGCTAGGTGGCTGCGTTCAAAATGTGCATTTTCTTCTACCTCCTGTTCACGTCGATACGATGTGGTGTCTGGGTACTGTCAGGCTTTCAAACGTAAACCAGTATAATGTCATGTTTCCCAATAAGCATTTTTCATGCTTTTAAACCTAACTCTCGTATGGGTAGTGTTTTTTATCACTGTCCATTTGAAAAAAATTAGTGCTTCTGGCCTTGCGCGGGGGAAGGGGTGGCATTAATTGTATATCGCGAGACGCGTGTTAGCGTTGCATGCGTTCCTGCTTTCAGCCCTCCCTTCTCTCTATCCTAAGTTCATCTGTCTTTTCATCACGCCGTTTATAAAATGAAATTAATGGAAGTATTAATTTAGGTCATTACGCAGGGTGCCTAGCTCAAGGTTTTCTTAGAAATGCAGTACCCGTTTTATTGTAGAAAGCGTGTAGTGATGCAGTAGGCTTTACTATCAACGTGAAACGTTACAATTTGCAGACGAAGTAGAAAACAAGGGGGATTTTTGTACGCCATTGTGACAGCACTGTACTTTTACCATTTCTCTTTCCTTTTATTGAATTTATGTGTAACTCCGCCTATGCCGGTCCCAAGCCCGTATGAAAAAGGAGGAGGGCGGCCTGCATGGAGGCCGTAAGGAGGCAGCCCCTCCACCATGCAAAGGCACAACAGGCCAATCACCTGTTTGCTTTAAATCATGATTACGCGAACTACAAGAGAGAAAACCGGACTGATTCTAAAGGCGACGAACTGGAACGGACTACGACTTATGGAACTTGGAACACAAGAAGTATAAATGGGAAGGAAGAGGAGCTGGTGGAAGAGATGAGGAAAGCAAAACTAGAAATCCTGGCTATAACGGAAACGAAGAAAAAGGGACAAGGAGTCATGGATCTCGATGGCAACACGTTGCTCTACAGTGGTGTACCCATATCTGAAAGAGCTAAAGGGGGCGTGGGTTGCATTGTGGCCCAAAATCAAAAAGATAATATCAAGGGATGGAACTTTGTCTCAGAGCGCATTATGGTTGTAAAACTAAAAGAAGGAGAAACCATAGTCAACCTGGTCATAGTGTATGGGCCAAATGAGGATGAGAGAGCAGAGGTCAAGGAGGAATTCTTCGAGCTGCTTCAAAGGACAGTGGATGACTGCCTAGATGAAGTTATTATGCTCGGAGATTTTAATGCCAGAGTTGGAAATGACCATGCTAGATGGGGTGGAGTTATCGGAAGATATGGAGAAGATACTCTCAATGACAATGGAAAGCGACTCCTTAGATTCTGCAGTGAGCAGAATCTGATCATTACAAACACAAAGTTCCCCCATAAGCGCATACATGCATACACTAGATGTGAACCAACCAAGAATGAGAAGTCAGTGATCGACTATGCCATTGTTCGGAGAAGCTCATTCAGATATGTCAGAGATGCAAGAGTCTGGAGGGGGCCAGAGATTGGAAGTGATCACTACCTGCTAACAATCAAACGAACAACTGAAAGAGTTGCTCAGCCTAGGAACTGCCCAACATCACGCAAGAAACCAAGTAAACGAGCAGGAGAAATGAGCATTAGGACCTACAAGCTGAGAGAGCCAGAAATTAAGACCAGATATCAGGGGCTTATTGCTACAGCAGTGAGCAACACAGAAAAATGCTCTGGTGACATGAAAACCCTGTAGAATAACTTCAAGGATAAGAGAAAAGCAGCTGCTGCAGAAGCACGTGGTGAAGCCCGACTTGAGAACAAGAAAAAGAGAACATCGTGGTGGACAAAGGAAGTAAAAGAAAAAATAAGAGAGAAGAAAATGGCAAGGAAACAATATTTAAGAGCTAAAAACACAGCAGGACAAATAGAGAAATATAGAGAATATGTGATACTCAGAACAGAAGCAAAGAACAAAGTGCTAGCAGCAAAACAGAAGTCCTGGGAAGAATTTGGAGAAAAGCTAGAAAAAGATGCACAAGAAAACCAGAAATTGTTCTATAAGACCCTAAAGAACATGAGGAAAGAAAAACAATGCCCTCTCAAATTTATAAAGGACAAACAAGGCAAATTGCTTACTGCCCCGAAGGAAGTAATGGAAAGATGGAAAGAATATTTCTCAGAACTCCTGGATGGTGAGCATGGTGAAGCATCAGAAATGATAACCACTAGCACAGAAGAGGAAACCAATGATGGTGAAGATGACATAAAGATGGAAGAACTGAGGGCAGCACTAGAGAAAATCAAGATGGGCAAAGCAGCAGGGCATGATGGTATAACACCAGAAATGGTTAAGTACATGGGAGCATCAGGCGACCTATTACTCTTAAAGGTCCTACAGGCAGCGTGGTGCAACAAGACCATACCAAAGGATTGGGAGATTGCCATCATAACACCAATTTTCAAAAAGGGTGACAATCGACAATGTGGAAACCATAGAGGCATATCCCTTCTCAGTGTCCGTGGTAAAATCTACTCTAGAATCCTAGAGCAGAGACTCCGACGCCTAGCTGAGCCACAATTGGATGAGGTCCAGTGCGGATTCCGAGCAAACCGAAGTACTCAAGACCTAATCTTCACACTCAGACAGCTGAGTGAAAAGGCCCTTGAGTATAAGAGTGAGATCCATCTTTGTTTCATAGATCTGGAAAAGGCGTTTGACAGGGTCCCCTGGAGCAAACTTTGGGACTGTTTGGCAAGGAAGAATATTCCAGCACCTCTGATTCATGCTATACAGAGCTTCTACAAGTCTTGCAGAAATTATGTGAGGACAGCAAACCATAAGTCAGAAGAGTTCAGGACCACCACTGGTGTAAGACAAGGTGATATCCTATCACCTTACCTCTTCATACTCCTTATGGACGATGTCATCAAGGCATGTAAGGAGAGAACAAGAAAGTATTCAGTGGGGTACTGGAAGATGAGACAGGTCTATATTTCGGAGCTGGCATTTGCTGATGATGTTGCCCTGATTGCTAAATCAGAGGCACATCTCCAATCTAACCTGCAAGTCTGGAAGGAAGAGCTGGAGAAGAGAGGGATGGTCATAAGCAGCTCTAAAACAAAATCCATGGTGATATCACGAGAAGAAAGAAAACATCAGATTAAGTTGGGAGAACAGGTCCTGGAGCAGGTCGACCACTTTAAATATCTCGGAGCTATTATAGACCGAAAGGGAGGCATCAAAGAAGAGTTGGCCACTCGAAAAGCAGCGGCTGGGAGACTTTTTCAGGCCATAAATCGTGGATTCCTCAGCAAGAAAGAGGTTGGTAAGAAAACGAAGATGGCTGTATACCGCTCCACCTATGTCCCAGTCTTGACATATGGATGCGAGTCGTGGGCAATGACTACAACCCTGTTACGTACATTTATTACCTAAGGGGGTAGTCGTCGGTCCTACCAAATGTACGCACCAGTCTTGAGATAGTTATATTATTTGAGCGATTGATTCACGCACTGACGTGCACAATGCTGTGTGAGTTGCTTTGGACGCACGTGTAACCTAGTTGAGTAGTTGGTGACGTCATGTTTTGAAGTGGAAACATGGAACTGGCTTGTGTCCATGATTGTAATCTTATTGTGTATCCGATGGCATGTTGAAGGAAGCCATTTATTATTGTGATTTGTATTGGTCTTCAGGTCGAAGCCAATCGCAGTTATGTCACGTAAGTTATCGCCCACTTCTTATTTTAATGCTGCATAAAAAGGCCGCTCTACTACTAATCTAGCGGGAATTTTATCATTCCTAGAATGGATCTACAGAGTCGCTTGCCTTTAAGATTTGGATCGTAGACGGAGAATTCCTACGAGTAGAAGAAGTTATATTGTTTACCTTATGCACATGTTTCAAATGCCGTACATGCTTCAATGCCAAAGTCGTGGCACGGATGTAAAGAGAGGTTAGCCAACTGAAAGCCTTTAACTGATAGGATTATCGTATATGACTTTGTGTGAAATTATATGATGTACAACGCTATGTAGGATGAACGTCTGGGAATTTTAACAAATGTAATATGGAAGATTTCATCCCAGAGTATGTATACGTTACCATGATAGACGTCCTTGAAAGAAGGTCAACGGTCGTGACTGAGAAGGATATTATACGGTAACAGTTTTGTAATCCTTAGTCTATGGACAGAGGTCTTTACTAGAAGAGAATCTTCAGGAACTTTAGCAGCAATAATTAATATGTTGTCGTGTGATCTTTGCGCCTGTGACGATGTCCGTCTTGTCTACTTCGTGTCCTGGTGAATAAAATCTATGTAAAGTTACCAACGACTTGTGTGCTGCCAATACTTGACCAGTTCACCTAATTCAAGATACTTGTTGGTTTTCGTTTGAAAAAACATTGTTGACATTTATTCCGTTGTAACCATTCGCGTTTCAATTCATCACTATGAAAACGACACCCACAATAACTGGTAGGCCAGTGCGGTCTGGAAGTGATTTCAAAGGAACGTACCCATCCAATTGATCGTTTGAAAAGAAGAATGTTTACTTTCAAGGCGACATCATCTCAATTTGGATCCTAGCGGAATATGAATCAAAATCAACTCAAATGCTCAAGGTCTTGGGGGGAGGGGGGGTGGGGGGGGGTTGGGAGTGGGGGGGGGGGGGGGTGGGGGGGGGGGGGGGGGGGGTGTTTCAATCAACCTCCACGTCAAGTTTCACAGTGACTGATTACTTGGAGATCATCTCTTCATCATTATTGCGTGCGAGCTAGTTTGATATACGCAGAGCGAAGTATTGCATCCTCTAACGTACATACACGGAGACGAGGCACTTTGATTTTTACCTGCACGCGAGCTAAGTATAACTTGTATCCGTTATACACTTTATTACAATTAGCTGTGCCTTAAATGTCCATATATATATATTTTCTATGTTATGTGTTATGTTTTGTGTATTCTTCGCGGGAGGTTGGGAGGTAGATCTGACGAACGAGATCCATCTCGAAGTCAATTCGGGCTCTTCGTCAGACGTTCTGTAGGACATTATTTTGCAGACTTCCCGCAGTGGAATGTTCCTACGCGTGAGCGTAGAAGGATTCTAGGTTCACTGTGTCTGGTGATCTGTGACACCTGTCTGTTTTAGCTGTAGTGTCACGTTTACTTGTTGTTTTTGGTAGCTATTTTTACTTGTACCTTGGTTTTATGATGAATTTTGTTTGTATTTCGCGTCCATCTCACCTTTCCTGTCGTTTAGTTTTTTACAAAACCTATGTTTTTTACACTGTGTTGTCAATTGTCTTGTGCATTATTTAATCGCAGTTATCATCGTAATTCTTTACGACATTCCATTTTAGTTTCTCATTTTATTTTAATTGGATTTCTGCGAACGTCTTCGTTTGTTTTGAATATCTTGTCGTGTCATTATTGTGCTATTGTCTGTCACATTACTGCTTTCACACCATTACATGTTATAAATTACATTATTAATTATTAATATTATTGCCTATTATATAAATTGATTTTACCGTTCTAGAACAGGAACGAAGAACACTAGTTGTAGTAACACTTTTAAGTAGTATTATTACATAATAATATTGAAATGGCTACCTTAGACTATTTCATTAAGCAAGCAAAAGCTTTGCAAATACCTGCTGAAGAGGTAAGACAATTCGCTATGTCAGAATATAAGAAAGCTCAAGAAATAGAAGCTGATCAGAGAAGGTTAGAAACTTTACGTTTGGAAAATTTGAAATTTGAGGCAGATCAAAAACGGATTGAGGCTGAGGAACATGAGAAGAAGATGAAATTTGAGGCAGATCAGAAACGGATTGAGGCTGAGGAGAATGAGAAAAAAATGAGATTAACTGCTGAGGAAGATGAGAAAAAAAAAAATGAGATTAGCCGCTGAATTAGAAGAGAAACGATTTCTGCGAGAGGCAGAACAGAAACAAAAGGAGGCTGAAGAAAGACTTAGAAAAGAAATGGAAGAAAAAAGATTAATAGCTGAAAAAGAAATGGAACAGAAACAAAAGGAAATGGAAGAGAGAAGATTGATAGCGGAACAAAATGTAAAACGACTTCAGCTTGAGATGGAAGAGAATGAAAAAAAACGACAGCATGAACTGAAATTAGCAGAGTCAGAATATGAGAGAATTAGGTTAACTCAGGAAGCTAATTCTCAGAGAACTTTTGAAAGCCAAACTTCATCCAGACATGATAATTTTAAGGAAATTCACCTTAAATTGCCAAAATTTAATCCCCCGTCTGATGACGTAATATTCTTCCTGGATAGGTTTGAGGCCACTTGTGGGTCTTATAACGTGGATAAAGCTCTATACTGTACATATTTATCCAGATTACTTACAGGAGATGCATTAGCAGTTTATCATACCACCAGCATTGGTGAGAAAAATGACTACAATGCTCTTAGAGCAGCACTTCTGCAAAAATTCCAAATGACAGAAAACGAATATCGTTTGAGATTTCACACATTACTACCTCAATCTGGCAGAAATTTTAGTGATTTTCTGTCACAGATACGACTAACATTAGAAAGATGGATCGAATTATCCAAAATTGAAAAGTCGTATGAAGGTCTCTTTGATTTACTGATGCGCGATAAGGTACTTTCGTCGGTAAACCCTACATTTCTCGCATTTTTACACGAACGGAAACCTTTATCTATGAAAAATTTAAAAGAACATGCAAAAAATTTTTGCACTGCTCACCCAAACATGGATCTAAGTAACGCGCAGATTAAGAGTGAATTGCCTGTTGCTTTTGCAGCACAACAAAACAATTTTTCACGCAATCGTTCTTTTAGTGCTGATAGGTATGTCAATAAGGGAAATAATCATAATTTCAACAATGATAACTTTTACAAAGGGAAGCAATTTCAACAATCTGCTCCATTTAATGTTTCTTGGAACCAAACTCACAGATCGCGAGATTTTGGTAACAATTATTTTAAAAATAATCAAGGACATTATAATAAACAAAACTGGAGATCAAGGTCTCAGGGTCCGCAAAACAGACAATTTTTTGGAAATAAACCATTTAACCAACATCATAACGATCATTCTACAAATTATCGGACTAATCCAAATTTTAACTCTAGCAGAAACGACAATTATGGCAATTTTAATGACAAAAATCACAATCGATCGCGCCGACGAGATAGATCGTCGAATAATACAGGTAGACATTCTAATGTTGCTTTTAATGATACACAGGCTAACATTGAACAGGGTAAAGTAGCTGAAACTCACAATGCTATGTCTTGTTCTCTAGATTGTTCCCAGGTGAAAGACTGTCCAGAATGCTCGACACTTTTCCAGCCTAAGGCGATCACGACGCTGCGTTGCGGACATACCTTGCCTAGCCTGCCTGCAGTCTGTACAGCCACTGCTGCGTCAGTACACCAGGGACAGGGCTCTCTTAAGTTTCACAAGGGATTTGTCAATAATATTTCATGCTCTCTCCTATTTGACTCAGGTTGTACAACAATCGGTGTCCGGACTTCGCTGATCAACCCAAGTTGTGCCACGGGCCGGGTTGTCAAATGTGTAACATTTGGTGGCACTATTGAAACATTTCCCACTGCTATTATTGATCTTAACACACCTTTCTTTACAGGAAAGATCCAAGCATGTCTTCTGCCTAACCCAATTTGTGATGTAATACTGGGTCGCATACATGGTATTAAAGAGTGTACACCTCAGCAAATAGCTGAATGGGAAAAGCGACATATTCAAACTGCAAATGCAGTAGTGACTAGAGCGCAAGCTACTAATATGTCGCATGATACACCTATTGAACCTACAGTTCATACCACTTGTGATGATGATGCTCCTATTTCACGGGAGTTGTTTGCAACATTGCAAAAGAATGATAATTCATTAAAAAAAAATTCTTTCAGTATGTTAACAAAAAGAATACAAGCAACAAACTTGCAAAATCTAGACATGACTTTATACTTAAAAATGGGATTTTGGTTAGAGTAATACGGGAAAAGGATTTATCCTTATGTTCTCAGATTCTTGTCCCATCCTGTATGAGATCTCGTATATTACGACATGCTCATGACTCGCAATGTGCGGGCCATATGGGTTTTTCGCGTACCAAATCCAGAGTGCTTTCGGCATTCTACTGGCCAGGCGTCCATAGAGATGTTACTCTCTATTGTCGGTCCTGTTTGATATGTCAAGAAGTTAAGGTACGGGGTCCATTTCATGCGGCTCCTATTCAAGCTGCGGACATCCCGATTAGACCATTTGATAAAATGGCCATTGACATTATTGGTCCAATGCTTCCATCTGCTAGAGGGCATACGCATATTCTTACGTGCATTGATATGTGCACTCGTTGGCCTGAGGCCATCCCTCTCAAGAACACTTCATCTGCCAGTGTAGCAGAGGCATTGATGTTAATCTTCTCACGCATTGGTTTTCCACGGAAAATCTTGTCGGATCATGGGGTTCAGTTCATTTCTGAATCCATGTCTCAAGTTATGAAGACATTAGGTATAGACAGATCTCTTAGTTCTATTTATCATCCGATGTCAAATGGGTTAATTGAGCGTCTCAATAGGACACTCAAGCAGTTGTTGGGTAAGATGACTCAAGACCATCCCCAAGACTGGGATCGGGTCCTACCCGCTTGTCTCTTTGCGTATCGCGAGGTACAAAATCAAGCAACGGGGTTTTCTCCGTTCCAGCTTGTTTTTGGCATGCAACCACGCGGTCCGATGTCGTTAATCCACGACTTATTGGTGGATGAGAATATTGAAGAGGAAACTCAATCCTCTTATGAGTATGTGATCTCTCTTAGAAAGAAAATCATAGATGCTTGTAGACTAGCTACTGCATCATCCGAACATGCCAAAGAAAAAGCTCGTCTATCTGCAAACAAATATAGACGTCTTCGCCAGCTCATACCTGGTGATGATGCTTTTGTATTACTCCCTGCGCATAACAATCGTCTTTTAATTACCTGGAGAGGTCCTTTCAGGATCATCTCAAGAATATCCGATGTCGACTACATCGTTGATGTTAATGGCAAACATAAAACCTTCCACATTAACATGTTGAAGGAGTATTACTCACGTCCTGATTATCTACAATCGGTGTTCCAAGCAACTGACGATCCTACACCACCTATTCAACACTATTCTAGTTTGTCAGTCATCCAAGAAGAGGAATCTTCTTTCGATGATGTACAACTACCAATACCAGTTGTACCACTCCATTCCACTGAGAAATGGAATGATGTTACTATCTCATCTACTCTTACTGATGATCAACGTCAGCAAGTCTCTAAAATTCTACACACGTATGAGGATGTCCTCACTGACATCCCAGGTCATACGTCAGTCATCCAACATGACATTATTCTGACTGACGATACACCGATTCGAGTTCGCCCATATCCTATTCCTTTACACTTTCGTGATAAGATTGATAAGGAATTGGATGATATGCTCCAATTAAATATAATTGAACCATCTTCATCACCATATTCTTCTTCTATGGTAATCATTAGGAAGAAAGACAACAATATACGTCTTTGCGTAGATTACAGGAAGTTAAACAAAGTTACAAAATTCGATGCGGAACCATTACCTCTTTTAGACGACTTATTAGAGAAATTATCTCATGCTACATTCTTTTCGAAATTTGACCTTTCAAAGGGTTATTGGCAAGTGCCACTCACTACGAAAGCAAAGCCATTCACCGCTTTCTCGACACCACGGGGTCTTTTTCAATGGAATTTTATGCCTTTCGGGTTAATGAATGCGCCAGCTACCTTTGTACGCATGATGCGCCGCATATTGTCTCATCGTCCCGATGTCATTACTTATATAGATGACATCTGTCTTTTTAGTGACTCTTGGGATGAACATATTCAGGGTTTAAAATCTTTACTTTCTACCTTACAGGATTATAACTTAACAGCGAAACCTTCAAAGGCTTTTGTCGGTTTTCATGACATCTCATTTCTTGGTCACCGTATAGGTCGCGGTTTAATGTATACAGAAGACAGTAACGTCTCTAAAATTTTAAACATCTCAGCACCTAAGACAAAAAAAACAAGTGAGGTCACTCTTAGGACTAATACAGTTCTATTCTAAATTCATCCCTCATTTGTCTACTATAACTGCACCTCTTTCGTCTTTACTGAAGAAGGGCACACCTAATGTAATAAAGTGGTCGCAGGATCACCAAACGGCGTTAGACTATAAAAAACAAATTTTTTCAAATAAGCCTTTTTTAAGGTTGCCTAACAAAGATCTCACCTTTGTTCTTCGCAGTGATGCTTCTTCCTACGCTATCGCGGCAGTTTTGATGCAGGAATACGGAGGCACCTTATTTCCTGTTATGTACGTATCCAGAAAGCTTACAACGAGCGTGATAAATTACTCCGTTCTAGACAAAGAGCTCCTTGCTCTTGTCTGGGCAATCACAAAACTGGATCGTTATCTCCTCGGATCACACTTTGTGGTGGAGTCTGACCAGAAAGCTCTTACCGCATTGAATACAGGGAACGTTAAGTCATCAAAGTCAGCGCGTTACGCTATAGCTCTTCAACCTTTCCATTTTGAGATACGAGCTATTCCTGGAGTGCAGAATGTATTTGCAGACTGTCTTTCAAGATGCCCTAGTGAACTTGGTGAAACTAAACTACTTTTAGATGGAGAAACGTCCTCACCGAAACATGAATAACTTTGTACAGTGTCATTGATTGTACATCTGTGGATACTATATGTAGTTCTACAGTATTCGTATAAATATAACTTTCAGAATATAGTTACTCCTGGATTATAACATGACTTTTCTTGTGAAGTAACTTTTTATTAGAACAGGAACAGTGATATTAAAGTAACATTTTTTTTTAGTATGGAAACATTGGAAAAAAGCAACAAATAGACATTCGTTAGTGTTATGGAACATATTACACTACATATCGTGTTCGTAAACTTATTTCGTGCATGGAACATTAGGAACATATTCTTGTTGACTCTAAATAGTTCTGAACGAATATTCACAATGACTGAAATTAGAATTACTTAGAATAAATTACTAGTTATTTATTTATGTGTAATTAAGTACTAGAATTAGATTAATTCAATTTAATCAATTTGATTGTTTATAAATCACACATCTACTAACGTTATTAGTGTCTCGCAATACGTGTAGTCACGTATCCCACTACATGATATTTCACTTTTAGATAACTAGTCAAACTTACTAGTGTTAGATATCAGTAAGTGCGTTGCTTCTTAAAGTGTTTAATTTTGCATTGCTTCATTTTTGCACATTGTATTTCAAAATTTTCTGTTTCACTGATTCTTTTATCATTGATTATCATCAGTGTTGCTGTTCATTTTCATTTTTTGAAATCATATGTTTCGATTTTCTTTTGAAAAACTTAGTTGAATTTTATTATCATCTTTTTTGTTGATTTTTCATTTTCATTTTCATTTTCAACTTCTTTTTACTTCGAATATTACCACATCGTTCCAAAGTAGGTCGATGGTGGATGTGTGCTTTAATGCATACTGTCATTTAGTTATATTAATTTCAAGTCAATATTCTCTTCTTAATATGATATAACTTTATGCTTTGTATATATTGTTGTAGTTTTGACTCACCTCTCTCGAGTAATTAGTTCGAAAAAAATTAATAGAATTAATTTTTTTAAGGGGAGGTAATAAGGGAGCTGTTACGTACATTTATTACCTAAGGGGGTAGTCGTCGGTCCTACCAAATGTACGCACCAGTCTTGAGATAGTTATATTATTTGAGCGTTCGATTGATTCACGCACTGACGTGCACAATGCTGTGTGAGTTGCTTTGGACGCACGTGTAACCTAGTTGAGTAGTTGGTGACGTCATGTTTTGAAGTGGGAACATGGAACTGGCTTGTGTCCATGATTGTAATCTTATTGTGTATCCGATGGCATGTTGAAGGAAGCCATTTATTATTGTGATTTGTATTGGTCTTCAGGTCGAAGCCAATCGCAGTTATGTCACGTAAGTTATCGCCCACTTCTTATTTTAATGCTGCATAAAAAAGGCCGCTCTACTACTAATCTAGCGGGAATTTTATCATTCCTAGAATGGATCTACAGAGTCGCTTGCCTTTAAGATTTGGATCGTAGACGGAGAATTCCTACGAGTAGAAGAAGTTATATTGTTTACCTTATGCACATGTTTTAAATGCCGTACATGCTTCAATGCCAAAGTCGTGGCACGGATGTAAAGAGAGGTTAGCCAACTGAAAGCCTTTAACTGATAGGATTATCGTATATGACTTTGTGTGAAATTATATGATGTACAACGCTATGTAGGATGAACGTCTGGGAATTTTAACAAATGTAATATGGAAGATTTCATCCCAGAGTATGTATACGTTACCATGATAGACGTCCTTGAAAGAAGGTCAACGGTCGTGACTGAGAAGGATATTATACGGTAACAGTTTTGTAATCCTTAGTCTATGGACAGAGGTCTTTACTAGAAGAGAATCTTCAGGAACTTTAGCAGCAATAATTAATATGTTGTCGTGTGATCTTTGCGCCTGTGACGATGTCCGTCTTGTCTACTTCGTGTCCTGGTGAATAAAATCTATGTAAAGTTACCAACGACTTGTGTGCTGCCAATACTTGACCAGTTCACCTAATTCAAGATACTTGTTGGTTTTCGTTTGAAAAAACATTGTTGACATTTATTCCGTTGTAACCATTCGCGTTTCAATTCATCACTATGAAAACGACACCAACAAACCCACAAAAGCCAGATCCAAACCTCAGAAATGAGGTATCTGAGGAAAGTGGTTGAAGTAACAAGAAGAGACATGGTCCGCAACCAGACGATCCGTCAAGGCCTAAAATCCCATCCGCTGCAGATCCAAATAGAACAGTACCAACTAAGATGGTTTGGCCATGTCTGCAGAATGGGAGAAGATCGGCTACCACGACAGGCATGGGAAACAAAGAGCCAGGGATCCAGACCTCCAGGACGACCCAGAGTCCGCTGGGAGGACAACATTAGACAATCTTTGAAGGACCGAGGACTAGAATGGAGCCAGGCCAGGAAGAAGACAGCTGATAGAATGGTCTGGCGCTCTCTCTTCCAAACCTCTACACCTCACGGTAGAAGGGGAACGACTAAGTAAGTAAGTAAGAATTTATGTGTTAGGCTTTACATTTACCTTTTAAATTTATATATGTGGATTTAGAATGTGTCACAACATCATGGAAAGAGCCATACAAGGTTAGGACACATGCAGAATTAATCAGCTAATAGCATTATAATAGTCACTGGTGGTCACATAAAAAAAAAATAATAAAGGGACAAGAGGAGAAAAAAAATATGCTCATGAACTTAAGTGTTTTTATCTATGTTTCCTTGCCTAATTAGGTTTCTCTTAGAAATGCAAAGTTTTCAGATACAGAACTAGTTTGCTAGGATGGTCCATTTGGTATGATCCCATGCCCGGTGGCACATGCAACTACTCATTTAATATTCCTCTTATTCAGAGCTGTCACTTTCAAATCAGAATTGCAGGATCCAAGAGTTATCATCTTACTGCCAGACAATAGTAAATGAAGATGCCAAAATAATTATACTAATGAAAATATAAGATTTATTAACCATATACTATGGGTGAATCAATGTATTTATTTACTTAATTTATTTCTTTGGTTTAGAGTTTACTACGTTTCCGTGCTTCTTTCAACCAGTTACCATAAGAATGGAAATGTTGGTTATATCAGGATCCTTTTTTTGTATGGGACATATTTCTTGACTGTGTATGCTATATAGGCACGTAGAAAGCCCTGGTCATCCACTGCACCTGACTTCATCTCCAGTCGTCTTGACTTGTCTTGCCACTGGATTCAGATGGACCCAGGCGAGAGAGTGAGGTCGATGAATTGCGCAACTCTTCCTCACTTTAAACCAAATCACTGCGCAAGTCACTCTTTCATCCACTCATCCATCCACTCACAACAAGTCCTGTGGCGATGGGCGAGCGGCAAAGCATCAGGCGTGGGTATGCTGGCAGTCGTATTTGCAGACCTACACACAGGTGGCTCAGGCCATATGGTCGTCTTCCACTGATCGGAGCAGCAGTAGGATTCGGCAGCCCCCTGAGTGACTGAGCAGCCCTCTTTAGGAAAGCACTGCTGACCTCCATGGCATGAGGAAGGGGCTAGAAAAGGTGCCCTAAACATTGTCTGCTCCACTATTACCTAACCAGCTTACCGCGGTTGGTGGGTACCCTACTTCGGCGGGCGACACATAAGAAAAAGAAAGGAAAGATTTTTACCACTCATTCTAGGCGCATGGAATGTGCGCACTCTCCTTGACAAAGACTTTAACGCAAACAAACCAGAGAGGCGAACTGCCCTGATTGGGAGAGAACTGGCCAGATACAACATTGACATAGCAGCACTGAGTGAAACTCGACTTGCAGGCGAGGGCCAGCTTTGTGAAAAGGGTGCAGGTTATACATTCTATTGGAGCAGAAGAGGAACTGAAGAAAAATGAGAAGCAGGGGTTGGATTTGCTATCAAAACAGCAATTGTCGGCAAGTTAGCGGGGCCCCCAAAGGGAATAAATGACAGACTCATGGCCGTCAAGATCCCCCTGCTTTATGGAAGAAAACATGCCACCATCATTAGCGCATATGCACCAACTATGACAAACCAGGATGACGTCAAGAATAAGTTTTACGAAGAACTACATGCAGTCATTGCATCAGTTCCTAAAGCAGATAAGCTCCTCATTCTTGGTGATTCTAATGCAAGAGTAGGCTCAGATAACATCTCCTGGAATGGCACTATCGGAAAGTGCGGCATGGGTCGCTGTAACAGCAATGGACTTTTTCTCCTCCAGACTTGCGCAGAACATGACCTCCTTGTCACCAACACCATTTTTTGACTTCCTATCCGCAACAGGACCTCCTGGATGCACCCTCGCTCAAAGCATTGGCACTTAATTAACTATGTAAAGAAGGACAGGCAAGATGTCCGGGTGACCAAGTCCAAGCGTGGTGCTGAATGCTGGACTGATCATCGCCTCATTGTGTCTAAACTTAAAATTGGTATCCAACCAGCCAGGCGCCCTCAGGGGAAGAAAACTCAAAAAAGGCTGGATGTCACCAAACTAAAGAAGATAAAAATCAAACAGTCATTTACTGACACCCCAAAAAGACCGTCTCATATCTATCTCGTTAGATGGCCAAAGTGTGGAAACAAATTGGGCAGCCCTAAGTGAGCAGATCTACAACACTGCTACAGAGGTCCTGGGTCCCGCCATCAAGAAACAAAATGACTGGTTTGATGAGAACTCAGATGATGTAAAGAAGATGTTGGCTGAGAAATATCATCTCCATAAAGCATATTTAAATGATCCAAAATCTACATCCAAGAAAGACGCTTTCAACAACATGCGTAGAATCATCCAACATAAACTACGCCAGATGTGGGATTCATGGCTGAGTAATAAAGCAGATGAGCTCCAAGACTTTGCTGACAGCCATGACTGGAACATTTTTTACCATGCACTCAAAGCGATCTATGGTCCAACATCATCAGGATCACTTCCCCTCCTTAATGCAGATGGAAAAACATTAATTACAGACAATGAAAAAATTCTCCAACGCTGGGTCGAACATTTTAATAATATTCTGAACCAGCCATCATCAATTAACGATGAAGCCATCAACCGCATGCCCCAAATTCCTATAAATGAAGCACTAGATGATATACCAACTCTGGAGGAAACTCAAAAAGCGATTCGTCAACTTTCTAGTGGAAAGGCCCCCAGCTCCGATTCAATTCCTGTTGAGGTCTATAAAGATGGCAGTACAGTTCTGATAGAGAAACTTCACATGATCTTCCAGCAAATGTGGCAGAGTGAAACCATCCCACACGATCTCAAAGATGTGTCAATTATACATCTATATAAACGTAAAGGTAATCGCCAAGACTGTAACAATCATCGAGGCATCTCTCTATTATCAATCGCAGGGAAGATATTTGCCAGAATCCTTCTGAATTGCCTTATGGCTTATCTTGACAACGGTCTTCTACCTGAAAGTCAGTGTGGATTCAGGAAAGAACGTGGAACCACCGATATGGTGTTTGCTGCAAGACAGCTACAAGAAAAATGCCAAGAACAGCACTGTGACCTGTACACAGCTTTCATTGACTTGACAAAGACATTCGACACGGTCAGTAGAGAGGGTCTATGGAAGATCATGGCAAAATACGGCTGCCCAAAGAAATGTATCACAATAGTACAGCAACTGCATGATGGAATGCAGGCTAGAGTTCAGGAAAACGGTGAGCTATTGGAGCCTTTCCCCGTCTCAAATGGAGTTAAACAAGGGTGTGTACTTGCACCGACTCTGTTCAGTATGTTTTCTGCTATGCTGACTGATGCTTTCAGAGACAGGGACACAGGAATCGACATCAGATATCGTTTTGATGGAAAATTGTTTAACCTTAGAAGGCTTCAAGCAAAAACCAAGGTCAAATCACACGCCATCAAAGATCTTCTGTTTGCTGACGATTGTGCCCTCAATGCTGGCTCAGAGGCTGATCTGCAGCATAGTGTGGATAGATTCTCCGAAGCCTGTTCAAACTTTGGGCTTACCATCAACACGGAGAAAACAGAAATCATGTACCAACCAGCTCCTGGCACAATTTATACTGAGCCAATCATCAAGGTAAATGGTGAGAAACTGAAAGTTGTGAACAGATTCACATACCTTGGTAGCACACTATCCCACATCGTCACTGGTGAACACCAGGATCTCCAAAGCTAGCAGCACATTTGGCAGACTATACACCAACGTTTGGCATCGAAGTGGCATTAGTCTATAGACAAAGCTGAAGGTGTACAGAGCTGCGGTGCTTCCAGTGCTGCTTTATGCATGTGAAACTTGGACTGTTTACAGGCACCACGTAAAGAAGCTAAACCACTTTCATACAGTCTGTCTCAGAAAGGTAATGAACATCAAATGGCAAGACAAGATCCCAGATACAGCCGTTCTCAACAGAGCTGGTATCCCTAGCATCGATACTATTCTGATGCAGTCACAGATTCGCTGGGCAGGTCATGTAGGCCGCATGCCAGACCATCGACTGCCAAAGATACTCTTTTATGGTGAGATGCAGAAGGGTAAACGCTCCCATGGTGGCCAAAAGAAGCACTTCAAAGACACGCTTAAGACTTCATTGAAAACCTTTGACATAAACCCTGACACATGGGAAGCTGCTGCACAAGACCGAACCGCTTGGCGCACATCTCTTCGTAAAGGTGCAGCAGCATGCGAATCATCCAGAAGAGCAGCAGCAGAACAGCGGAGACAAGCTAGAAAAGACTGTGTAATAAAACCTTCACATGAAGCAAACATTCCCTGCCCACACTGTCCGACCAGGCCCGCATCGGGCTCATCAGTCACCTTCGTACCCATAGACTAACCTAACATATTCCTAATAATTGGATGAACAGAGTGGTTTTCATCACCCGTGATGGACGAACAAAACATGCTATATATACTGTACATAATTAATTCTCTCGATGGTGTTTTTAAATTTAGTTAGTTATTGTTGAGGTTGTTGTGTTGTTCAGTAGCAGGGATGTGTCTTTTCTCACATGGCATTTTCTACTTGTCGGTTTATTTATGTAAATATTGGAAAATGAAAGCTTGTCACACCCAGTTATCCTGTCTATTCTCTTAGGGCCCCTTTGGATCATAAGAAATCACAATTTATATATATAGAAGAAATATGGGCATCCTCAAATGTTTTTAAATTCAAAAATAACCTTGTGAACCACCATCAAAGGACAGGAAGTAAGCATCTTTGTGTGGCCCACACTTCACTGTGATGTCTGCAGTGGTGGATGATGAGCGGCTGCCACTCAGACTGGTGGTGGTGGTGACTTCTGCATCAGCCCCCTCTAAGTGACGAGACAGGCTATCAGTAGACAAATTCTGATCCTGAAATCAAGATAAATATTTAAATATAACCTGCCTCATCCATAAACAGAAGATAATACCGGTATAACTAAAGCTGGGACAAATATTCACTTTTCACTTCACATGCAAATGATGCTGTATGTGGCTTAAAAAGAACAAAGTTTCCTGATTGAGATTGCGAATAAAGATTAAAGGCGCTGTTTAAGTGTTCAGTAGAGTTAGGCTGTTTCAAGCACTTTTGCAACATTCCTTTCAGCAAGCTTATTTGATAATAAGTGATCATGCTATGTTTGTCTCCTTTGTGGTTTAGGCTGCTTATGTGGACTAACTTTTTACTCCTATGCCACACAAAAGCAGAATCTATAAACATAATCACAACTTAGCAATATTATGTCAGGGAAACACTCTTTCAAAGTGCTTGAGCTAGGTCTTATAGCTTGAAGTCCCACTCAGTAAGAAAATGAATAATTGCTACAAGTGATCATTGGAGTGTTTAAGAGAGATCAATGTCTAGTAGAGTTCATAATTACTAGTTATGTGTTTGTTTGTTTTTTTTCTTCAAAATCCTGTATTATCTAACAGTCCTTGAGTCTTCACAGCTCTGTGCACATTGCTGCAAAGTATTACTAGGTAGACAATAATATGACTTGTTATGTATTGGAGAATTTTTAACATGCCAATTCCATACATGTAACAGAACATTTCAAAAACTGAAAACTTTTTACAAGGAAAATTAGCACAAGTCTCCGATCTTGCTTGGCAGGTAGGTTAAAATGCATGATGTTGCAAATCACAGGCACATCTGGAGTTGAAAGGCAAGCAATAAACAGAGAATTTACAATAAACTGCTTTTGAGCATTTTTTCTTGAATTTTCCCTATGCACGCATGCATGTACAAACACACTCACATATATAGGACAGAAAGCGAATTTTCATTATGGCTGTCTAGAGTCAGTTGAAACCTGATAAAATGTATTTGAAGCATATTTCAACTGTTCAAAATGTATAGTGTATTCTTTTCATTTTGTAGGCCTGTCGTGATGGACTGAGATTTAGCAAAGCATCAGATATATGTGGTCCTAAAAGGCTACTCGGTTTTATTACCACAGACTGACATCTCATATCTAGAGAATGGATCTGTTAGTGACCTGGTACCAGAGTCACACATGGAAGGCTGTGGGTCTTCGGTGAAAATGACCTGCCCCTTGCATAAGAGATGAACAAATGAAAATTAATATGATATGCTATTTTATGGTTGTTGCAAAAGTTTATGGTAATAAAAATATCAGTACAAGAACATCCAAAGGTGAAGAAGCAAAGCCCAGACTGACTGATGAGAGTGAGTACTACATAGTTCTTATCATCAACATGGACCCCACTCGCCAAGATGATGATTTTCTCGCGTATAATAGAAAAGGCTCGTGTGAACACAACGTTATGGATATCACTCAAGAGTTTGTCATCAAGCTTTGTGAAACTCCTCCTACATGCAAGAACACTGTGATGGTTGGTTTACATTCCTGGAGCTCTAGATTACTCTAGGACCGCTGCTCATTAAAATTATAGAAGAAATTGAGGAAAGAAGGCTGAGGCCCTCCTGATACGAGCATGAATGCCAACCATCGGTATCATAATTTACCCTTCAGCTCCCTGTGGATTATAAGCCTCCAAGAAATTCATGCCCCGTCCTCCTGTCCTGTACCATCTCCTTACGGTATATCCATGTTTTTCTTTATCCATTTAATTTCAGTCTCCAGTTCTCTTCTCTACGGGTTTTTGTGTGTGTGTCACCTCTTCTCTTATCCTGGAGATTCCAGATCAGAATGCCAACCATGGACTAGCCATAATCCAATGGCCTAACAACTCTTCTGCACAGCTGTCATGGACCTATACCACAGTGGACCCAGTAACACCTATCAGAAGGCCGAATAGAAAACAGAACAAATGGCAGATATAATGGCAAAATAGAATTACTACATAAATGCTGCTGATTTCTGTGGAATTTTCATGTCTTTGTATACTGATTACCAGAATAGTCCAAAGTGGTACTTAATAATGGTCTTGTGGATACCATACGAATATGTAGTAAATTTCTTTACAAAGGACATGCCAATCAGGAAAATTTACCAGAGCTAGCAAACATGATTCAATTTTTAAATATTTTGCTTGCTTTTCTGCACTGCAAAAGGGCTAATAGTAGTGGAGCATTTAGTGATCATTATAATTTCATTAAATTCAGTGTATTAGTAATCTGTTCTCATTATTTCCACTCAGCTCTTATTCACATTTTTTCAAATATAATTTACATTTACTGTCCACTTATACTTAAATTTACGCACAACCTAATGTTATCCAAAATTAATACCATGAAACAAAGCGCTTAATGTTGTCCCGTCTGCATGAATACCAAATGCAAATGTTACTGACTATATGGGCAAAACACGTGGCCAAAACCTTATCAGATGGACACCCCCATTATTTACACTAATTATGTAATCTGTCCTATATGGCAAACCATCTTGGTGCACCATGACCATAACAATTTTTCTTGATATACACAGGTGCATAGCCTCAAGATGAAAGCGTAAAAGAAACTGCTAAAAATCAGGTTTGATAACTTAAAATTTCTATAAAAGAGAACTCTTGTTAACAAAGAACTTTCTGCAGTACATTTTCAATTTGACAGTGCTTGAACATTCATTTGTTCACATTCTGTAACACTTCCTTTGTTCATGTTCTTTATTTGAACTCCCCCAGCCCACTTTCCCCAAACACATTACATGAAGAATTCCATATCCCTTTTATCTTCATTAAAAAAAATAAATAAAAAAAAACATGCATCTTCACTCTCACCTGTGAATTAGTCACACAAGGTGGTGTAAACAAGGGCTCGTTCACTGGAAAGTCCAGCATGTCACTGGAGCACATCATTTCTCTCTCTGAGGATGACACATCCATGGATGTTCGACTACCTGTTCCGGAGACCTCGGACTCACAGGGGCCAGAGTACAAGTCTTCATTCTGAAAAACAGTGATTAATTGTACTGAATCTGCTGAAGTTAAATGCAGTCAAGGAGGTTGAAAAAGAAAAAAAAATACTGGATATGGACAGGATAGCTACTGCAAGTCATCAGCTACCATTAGAAGACAATCCTTATTCTAGAACCCCCCAAAACAATAGAATCAGAGGACCCCAAAAACACAATTAGAAATAGAAATAAGAAGGCAAGAAGATGCAGTGGTGCAGATAGTCCTGTGTACAGGATGGCTT
The DNA here is from genome assembly GCA_024509875.1 of Oreohelix idahoensis. Classification (NCBI taxonomy): domain Eukaryota; kingdom Metazoa; phylum Mollusca; class Gastropoda; order Stylommatophora; family Oreohelicidae; genus Oreohelix; species Oreohelix idahoensis. The sequence goes on along the minus strand of JAMPIV010001739.1, from coordinate 12,204 downwards.
GGAAAGATTTGGCCAAAGATCTATGCTTCATAGGGAGCTAAAAGGCAAAGAAGGCAGGAAAAATTTCCAATAGACAGGAATGGAAAAAGTGAAGAGACAATATATGTTATGAAGAAGATACAACAGTTCATGTACAAGTGACAATATCGGGGTTCCAGCATGTAGCAAATTGTAAACACAATGCCTTGTCATGAGAGAAAGAAGAAGAATATTGCCAGCCATTCAGAAGCCGCGAGCTCGCTTGTAGACGAACTGGTTTTTATAATGGTGTTCTGCAGAGGAAAGGAAAAAGTGCTAGTATAAAGATGGATTTGTGTGTCACACAAGTGAATGCAGTGACAGAAAGTGATGACAGTTATTTTGTATTTTGGAAGATAAGACCAGCTTTATTCAATTCAAAGGAATAGTTGCTGTGTGCAATACTTTTGGAGAAAATTGTAAGTAAAGGTGCCAGCACGTTGAAAACTGCTGTGTCAATTGTCTTTAAAAATTTGATATAAATCGAAGTCGGAACTAATTACGGAAAACTTTGTATAATAGGAAAGCAGAAGTTATGGAAAGTGAAAGAAAATATAGATAAAAGTCATGGATAACAGGGTTGAGAAGCATGAAGAAAAATTCTGGACCCAGCTAACACAAACTCGCTCAAGTCTGCACCAAATACGCAGTCTGATAACTGTGACACCACATTGCTCTCTGGTACGCCCGCTCACCCCCTATAAAAGGGCAAGCAGCGGAAATTTCAAACTTCATACACACACAGCAGAAGTCAGATAGATGAACGTAGGAAGACGCTTGTGAAAGCTAAACTTTTACCATCTGTTGCCATGCAGTTTTCCATCACCAAACCAAGTCTATTCTGTGCTTTACATTGATTCTAGAGGGTATGTAAATTTATGAATAATTAATTGTTTTATTACAGCTTGTTTAAATAGAATTGTATCAGGATCAGGCCAGAGGACTGAACTGTATTTGAGTTGTGGATAGAAAGGAATTTGATGCTTACCAACGGTTAGCAGAAATGTCAGTAGGAGTGTTCAATTAAAATTATTACCCTGGAATAATGGACTTGGCACTCCAGAGTGTAAAAGGCGACGGTAACATCATCATCATGTATAAAAATGTATTATATTTATTCATGTATTATATTAGAATGATTTATGCAGTTAGACACCTGTCTTGTCTCGCTATTCTATTCAGAGCTGATCCATGTATCATTCATATACGTGCAAACAACTGAACACTATCAATCATAGACATATAGGCTTGTGGGCCTTATAACCAAAGGCTAGCCACTTGTCCCATATTGTCCCCAGGTTGATCTGTCATACATCAGTGGTCTAGATAGTTGCCTTCCTGAACAACACAGGAGCATCAGATATTGTCATCTAGAATTTAGCCCTGGGCCCCACCAGTGCTTGGTGGTCCAGTGCCAGACCTTCAACTGATACTGCTGTGTATACTCATAGAGGACAGTCACAGAACTTTAATAAAAGTATTCTGTGTGACCAAATTCCTGCAACCAATGTAAGAAGTCAAAAGAATCAAAGCTTATTAACTTTGTGTAGGGATAAAACAGTTCTGTGACATTAGACCAGACAAGACATACTTAAGTAATAAAGGAACATTTGGAGGAACATTTTATGCTATTCAGAAGATTCCAGAAAGGACTTCTTATTTAGTTATTTAGTGTAACTCAACTATAAAGCAATTTTGTAATACATTTTAATTCATTCAAATTTCTTCATTTTTCATCATTCACTTTTGCACAAGGAAAAATAGGTTAGTTGCATAGCAAGGTTGCAAACTTAGGCTCTATCTTTAACTGTAAATTAAAAAAGAATACGGGCAATTCAAAATCACAAATAATGGCAGTGAATGAAAAGTGCAACTGCTATGAAATTGCAAGGAATATGGCATAACAAGATAGGGATCTTAGATGGCCGCGTCCCCAAAAGTTATTTTCTACTGGCTAATGACAAAAGAACAGCCGGGTGACCACAGCTGAGATTCAAAAACGTGTGCAAGAGAGACATGAAGACACCAGACATAAATACAGCAACCTGGGAGGATGAAGCTGCTGATTACACTTAGGAGAGATGCTTCCTATGGCACCACCTCAGATTGGGCGAAAAGAAGCTCTTACAACTAGTAGAAGAGAAAACATTGCCAAAAGGAACACCAGGCCAAAAAAAAGCAGCTGACGGCTATCACCTCAAGGGCACATCATCTCCATGGTCACTTATGACTGGAAGAAGCTACTACCTACCTATGATGATTCAAAATAGATTTGGCCACTCTGTCAACCAACCTTCTCAGCTGGTCCTTCTCGCCCATACTAACTGATGATATAACATGCAGAGTACATGATAGTAGTACATCTCTTTCTAACCTGCTGTTTAAATCATTCTGTCCTTTGATCTGCTAAAAGCGGACGAATGCATACCCTAATATACCATTAGCCAATCCCAATGGCTTGTTAGCTAAGTAGTTAAACCTCAGGAAATCGCTTTATTAAACCATGTTGTTTTGCCAGGTATTTAGTCATGTAAATATAACTATTTCTAGCAATAAATGATTGATATTTCCATTATTTGAAGAATGTACCGTGTTATTTTAATTTAATTTTTTAAAAATCTTATTTGCCAACATCACAAGTCAGTAAATCCCTCAAATTTATTTTTGTTAACATCACAAGTCAGTAAATCGCTCACATTTATTTGTTTAACAGTAAAATAAGCTTTTGACTTGCCAATACAGAACTTTTATTAATATGATACATTACTGCAAGAAAGAAGGATGTTGGAGCTCATCTTCTGTATCATCCTTTTTTTTTTTTTTTTTTTGGAATGACAAATATTTTCAAATGGTGAGTAAAAAAAAATATTTTTGTATGACTTATTTCCTTTCCTCCTTACAACATAATTTTTCTGCAACAATAAATAACTTTGCCAGACATACTTTGCTGTTCTATGAAAGTGCTCAATCTTTTTTCTTTTTTTTTTAAATTTGCGAAAAGAACTATCATTTTATCATAACTGTTCAAATTTTACCTTAGAATAAACGTATTTTTTTCTCCACCACCAAAATTTGACATGTGGCATTTTGGGGTAGCCCAAAAAATAACACAGAGGATATAGGGAGTTAAAATGACTTCATTCATCATTGCCCTATATATTCCATATTTGACTTAGTTCTAATATTCTCTTTTACTGTTATTTTTAATTGTATATCTTTCTGCATTGCTGGTCACTTTTCTCAGGCACAGAACTTTTTACATGCTACGATGATGCACTTCAGTATTTTGTATGATCTCAATATTTAGCTTTTATGATATAGCCAAGAGACTACCAAATAAAAAAAGAGCAAAAAAAAAAAAACACACTTTTAGCAACTATTACCTGTAAAAATGAATCTCTTAGTGCCCCAAATGCTGTATAGCTACCATTCAAAGACTGTGGCAGTATTGCCTGTTGTTTGTCAGCACTGCTATCATGATGTCCTTGAAAACCTGCAACAAGAAAACACTCAACTTTTTCACTGAAACAAATGCATAGAAGCATTTCATTTTTTTTTTTTTTAACAAACTGATACAGTTGACATTCGAAAATCCGGCCATCGATAATCCGGTTCCTTCAGATTTCCGGCATGGATTTCGGAGCGCATTTTTTAATTTACCGCGTTGGCGCGCCACTGTTTTCTGGAGCAGTTTATGTTTTGATGCAGCTGTTGGGTCTTGCTTGCACGTGTTAACAGGCATTCCTGCTCATTCCTTCTCATTTTATCATTTATTTGCTGCTGTATAGCCCCATTATGTTTTATTTAGTTGATGAATATTAAAATTTCATTTGCTTTTCATTTAGTTTTTAATTTTCTTTCTTTAAAGGACTGTACATGTAGTCATTTTCTGTTAAATATATACAGCATATATAACCATAAAAAAATCTGGCATTTTCAACAATCCGACACTCCTCAGGTGGGGAGGTTGCCGGATTTTTGAATGTGTACTGTATATATATATATATATATATATATATATATATATATATATATATATATATATATATATATATATATATAATATATATATATATATATATATATAATATATATATATATATATATATATATATATATATATCTTACAGTTTATTTTTTAATCAAGCATATGTTTATACCTTCCCGGTGTAGTTCCAGGGGGTCACTGAGGAGATGATGGAAGAACAGAACTGCTTCCTGAGCCATGTCACAAGAGGCGACTGAGGTTGTGCATACAGCTGGCAACCTCCACATGTAAAACAAATTACTTCAGAAACAACAGCTGCACATAAATGCTCTGATGCAGGCTTACTGCAAGGGGACCAGCTACAGTGGAATCTCTATAATGAGCACAAAGGAAAAGAAGATGATGTATATGTGGTGTCACAGCTGTTTGTTTTTTTCAACCATGCATATGTTTATATCTAGAAGCAAGCACATAAATGCCTACACACACACGTCCACTTTCATAAGCTCACCCCCACATGCAGACCGTACGATATGACAGCAACATATAAATTTTAGACTAAACAGCTGATAAAAATACCTAAGAGCAGTACTTACATCAAATATTTATGAAAGACCTTGCATACTGCCATAGGTTGATACACGCACATAACTACTCATTGATATACTGATATGAAAGGAAATAGACTACAGGTCTGTCTCCTTTTATCTGAGCACTCAAAAATAGAAATATTCTGACAATTGGAAAAACCCTGGTTTCCTAAACAAAGCTGTCCCCCAAGGATGTCGGATAAAAGGATCAGACCTGCTCAATGGCATCTCTTACCTGGCACTATAGATTCAGCAAGGCTGAAAGCACAAGACCCCTGAAGAATTACCCCGACTGAGGTGTGGAGATTCCCACCAAAGTGAACAATGAAGTCCTCATCAAAAAAATAGTCGTTAAACGAGCCATCATCCTGGGACGCGGGCTGCTCCTGGCTTTGGCCCATGCTGTCACTATTGTCCATGCTGTTGGTGGAGCTCGACTCTTTTCTGGATGAGTAACCCTGCCTGGCATTAAAAGTGACTGGCCCAGTTGTAGAACTTTCTTTTCTATTTATAGCTCCATGTTGTGGTGTAGATTTTGGAGAATCAGCAGCTTCTGTTTCATCTGCTGTGTCACTAGCTGGTGGTTTAGGTTCAGAATGAATTTCTAAATTGTCTGTATCAGTTAAGTCTGATGTGTCTATCTCATTATTTGCACCTGAAGGTGAAGATATATCTCTGGAAGAAGTTGGAATTTGTTCAGATGTTATTATGTTCCCAAGAGCAGACTCTGTATTAGCATCCCTATTACTAGTCGCATCTGGTCCAGTCAGATCACCTTCCACATTTTCAACTGTACCCTCTGCACAACTTTTACTCTTGCCATGATTCATATCTGAGTTTGATGTTCCCACATTTTGTTTCTTTGGCCTGAGCTTGATAGTCCCAGCATGATCACTTTCTTCGGACAGTGAGCCATCCATTCCTTCCCTCGACTCACTGTGGACTTCATTTGAGAAGTATCCACTTTCTGGTCGAGAGCGTCTTTCGCTCTGTACACCAGGGGTGTTTTCAATCTTTGATTCTGTTGGGGATATATCTTTCCACGTTGTTAGACGCTGCTGAGACTTCTCATCAAGGCTGGCACCACCTATTCGGTTCAATTTACAAATCACAGTGTCAGCCACTGAGACTTTAGACAGATCTCCACTTTCATTTATTTTATACCGATCTGCAAATTTTAGTTTATCAAAGTGGTCCAAGTCTGCAACTGAAGTATTAAAACTTTTACCTTTGCCAGGTCTATTTTGTTTCAGATTATTTGCCTCAAAAGATGATGATGACGATGATGAAATTGATGATTTCTTGGGAATAGCTGACACATTACTATTTTTGGCATTAGATGCCATTTTACGAGCTAAACGTGGGCTTTTGGATAATGGGTTTTGTCTTTTTGGAATATTTTTCACACTGGAAGTATTAACACCACTGTTTCCACGAGAAGTTGACTCTCTAATGTCACTGCCACCGGGGGCTGTCCTCACTGGACTGCGACAGCTGGATACTTTGACCCGTTCATCTGTTTTATCACTTCCTATCTTTCCACGGCTCTCAATATCTGTTCCCATAGTTGCTTGTTCTTTTATAGGTGATGAGACTGGAGACATACTCTCTTTCTTAGGAGATATCTCTTTCCAGCTTGTAATCTCCCCTGCAACAAAGAAACATAAAAAATTCCATCAATAAATTAATGTTTCTCATATTAGGACACATACATTTTTTAACTGCAATAAGACACCTATGTGACAGAATATGAAATTAGTACATAAAGGCAATCAAATCTCTCTCATATTAACTCATTCAGAAAATTTCTTTTTAATTCACAACTATGACATACAAGGGACATATATCACAATCCTTTCATCGATCAGTTTTGTTTTCTCAAACCACAATTTGCTGAACAATCTTTGCTAAATTGGGAGCTGAAAGAAATGATGGTGATGATTTTTTTAAAAAGTCAAATATGTATAATGATGTTTTCACAAGTAAAATGTAATATCTTTTCAATGTTTATTAATAACCTAATGACAGTGAGAAAACAACTACTAGCATTATGTTGCTCGCAGCAAATGAAGTTGCAGAGTAAATCGAAACAAAGTAATTTTATTAAATCACCACTCAGTAACTAGCAAACCAATAGAAAATAACTAAACTACTATTGAATTTACCAGTGGGGACATATCACTAAATGGGTGCTTGTCTAGAACAGAAGGATTGAAATGGTATAACAAAGTCACCAATGTGGAACTGATGACAAGAACCAGACATGTTCCAGTGGAACAAGAAATGAGAAGAAGACGCTGGTGATGGATAGGAAATACACGGAGGAAACATGTTGATAGCATTACAAGGTAAGACCTTGTTCTAGAATCCCTGGGAAAAGAGAAGCAGAGGTTGACCAAACAAACACATGCAGAAGAGAGCTGGAGACAGAAGTGAAAATGATGAGGAAAATGTGGAAAGAACTTGAGCTCATGGAACGTGACAGGAGGATTTGGCATGTGAATGTTGAACACCAATGCTCCTTGGGGAGCTAAAGGGTATTGATTGATTGACACATCGCTACAAAAATAGCCACTTTATCAGTCTGCCATATCCTCACCTCTACTGTGGGCCCCCTTCCGCTGCCCCAGAGCTCCTGTTCCCATTTTAATTACTGGACCTGGCTCCATGACCAAAGTTAGAGGTTGACCCGGATGTGTCTTAGGTATGTTTGACGTCACATTGTCCACAGCATTATCGGTGTCAGCCGGGCTAACTTTACTGGGCCTTTTATCATTGTCCAGGCTGAATGACCGTCCCTTGTTTCTAACAGGAATGGTTGAATGTCCTTGCCAGGTCTAGGGCAAAATTCATAAACAACAGTGATTCAGTCTTTGGCAATAAAAAAGTGACGCACAATAATAAAATCAAATAAATGTCTATGGATTTTGAAAAGTGGGTCAGCAACAAATACTGAAATACCTTTTCCTCTTTGAACAAACCTTTGTGGTCCTGATACTTCACAAATGCTCATAACCGCATTAATGAGATAACTCATGCTTAAAAAATTCAGACTTGTCAGTGAACCTCACGTTTAATGTTCTCAAAGCCTTGACATTCACTGCACGTTTCAAAAAAAATGTATGGAACTACCTGCTCCATCAGGCATGTCACAAGGGGCAACGAATAAGATGATGTTGTGCATCGGGTTGGCAACCTCAACACATAAAATAAATTGCGATAGAAACCATCACCACAAGACAAGAACATATGAATGCTTTGGGTGTGAGCTTCCTATAAAGCAGTGGTTGGCAGCTAGGAGGTAAATTACTTCTGCCGGGGGAGGGAGGGGGGGGGGGGGGGGGGGGGGGGGGGGGGGGGTGGGGGGGTTGTTGTTGTTGTTTAACTAGGACTTCTGAGCTTCTCGCTCATTTGCAGCCAATACCACATTAAAGACTCCTTGATATTATCTACACTGTAGATCTAGGCTTTTCCTGTGGTTTTTCTGCCATTCCGAAACGTGTTGAGTTAAAGTAATGAGCTCCAGTTTCTCCAGCTTGGCTGGCATGTAAAGGATCATCACATCTGGTCCCAAGCTAGCAGGAAGAAGCGCATGGCATACTGTGCATACCCCACCATCCAAGGGGGCTCTCCAAATATGCAGAGCTAAAATACTGTGCTCTGGTTCTGGGCTCTCCCAAGGAATTGTCATGTCCTACACTGAGCCACTTCTCAGCTCCCTTTGCCCATAATTGGTGCAGGCTTCCTTCGAGGAGACCAGTTACACTGGTGGTCCCACGCTCCATACAGAGTGCAAAAGTAAATGACAATGACTGGTCGAAAAACAGAAACATACTGCTGAATGCTTGGGGTTTCAAGTAACTTAGAAACAATAGATTTTGTGGGATTGTGTCATATAAACTACATTTATAAAGTTATGTTTAATTATAACACACAATCAATAAATGTACTATAAATAAACCACTAAACATCAATCACACATACTTACATTTTCTTACTTAGTCATTCCCCTTCTACCTTGGGGTGTAGAAGTTTGCCAGAGAGAGCATCATGCTAACCTATCAGCTGTCTTCCTTTTGGTCTGGTTCCAGTCCAGTCCCCTGTCCATCAGAGACTGTCTGATGTTGCTCTCCCAGAGAACTCTGGTTCGTCCCTGAGGTGAGGATCCATAGCTCTTGGTTTCCTATATTTGTTGTGGTAGCTGACCTTCTCCCACTATGCAGACATGGCCAAACCATTGTAACTAGGACTATTCCACTAAGGTCTGCAGGGGCTGGGTTTCGAGGCCATGACGATTGCGAACCATGTCCCGTTTTGTTACTTTGACCACTTTCCTCAGATACCTCATTTCTGAGGCTTGGTGCTGGCTTTTATGGCATGTATCGCATCCGTAATTCAAGACTGGAACATAGGTAGAGCGGTACACAGTCATCTTTGTCTTCTTCCCAATTTCTTTTTTGCTGAGGAATCCTAAATTTATGGCTTGAAAAAGTCACCTAGCTGCTGCTCTTCGAGCAGCCAACTCTTCTTTGATGCCTCCCTTCCAATCTATTACAGCTCCAAGGTATTTAAAATGTTTGACCTGTTCCAGCATTATTTGATGTCTTTTTTCCTCTCGTGATATCAACATGGGTTTTTTTTGGAGCTGCTGATGACCATCCCTCTCTTCACCAGCTCTTCCTTCCAGACTTACAGGTTGGATTGAAGATGTGCCTCTGATTTAGCCATCAGGGCAACATCATTGGCAAAGGCCAGCTTTGAAATACAGACCTGTCTCATCTTCCAGTATCCCACTGAATACTTTCTTGTCCTCTCTTTACATGCTTTAATTACCTCGTCCATGAGAAATATGAATACATAAGGTGACAGAATACCACCCCGTCTTACACCAGTGGCGCTCCTGAACTCTTCTGATTTATGGTCTGCCGCCATTACATAATTTCTGGAAGTCTTGTAGAAGCTCTATATATCATGGATAGGAGATGCTGGAATGTTCTTCCTTACATTTACAAGGCTATAATAACATCCATATTCTATTCTAGTCGTGACTATAGTTGGCTCATAAAATCTCAAAATTAAAAACCCCTACTTAAAATGAAACAAGCCCAAGGAATGAGAAGAAAGTTATGAAAACAAAGAAGCAATCACTTATCTGTGTTGTGACCACTGTTCGATATATTCTTTCACTGAAGTTGTCTAAGTCGATTGTGTTTCTTCCATCAGTAATAATAAACCTCTCTTAGAAAATTATTATTGCTCTCAAACTCAACAAACATACAAAACTCAGAGTATTAACGAAAGCTTAATAGTTTTTCACCAGTAAATAACAATGAAGTATTATTTTTACAAATTAAACATTTCAAAGGTTCCTCTGCTAGCTTTTTTTGTTTTGTTTTGTTTTGGGCAGCCACTTAAATTATCAGACTGATAATAACTTGTTCAACTCACATTCAGTTTGGGATGCGATCTTTCCATTTGTATTCATTCATTACCCCTTAGCACCCTAAGGAGCATAGGCCTTCTACAAACTTCTGTCAATCCTCCTGCCCAGTGCCATCCGCTCAAGGCTTTTCCATGTCTTCTTAATTCCTTATACTTCTATCTCCAAGTCTCTTCTCAGTGTGTTTTTCAGTCTCTTTCTATCTTTCTTACCCTGGACATGCTGGAACAAGGACTGCTTGTAATGCTATCAACAGGTTTCCTCAATGTGTTTCCTATCCATAGCCAGCATCTTCTTCTCATTGCTTGTTCCACTGGTTCTTGTCATCAGTTCCACATCTGTGATATTGTCATATCCTTTCAATCACTCTATTCTACACAAGCACCTATTATGAAAGCCTCTTAACTCCTTGGTTACAGCTCTTATGGGTCGTGATCATAAATGTATTCTGTTGTTGCCTTAGTCAAGTACAATAACATAAGAAAGTTCAAAGCACAGGATAAATACATGATTAGAGCAACTGCATCTCCAAACAGAAGGTATACCACAATGGATCTCCACCACCTTCTGCCATGATGGCACACTCTTGAGAGGCTCTTTCATGTCTTAAAGTCATCTTTCTAATGTACTCCATAGCTATATGTTACACCTCTGCATCTATTTGGTTGCCTTTTTTCAATACTTCTGGTATGTTGCAATAAACTCTCAGAATCCTGTTCTCTTCCATGGATGAATCGTGCTGCTTATCCTTAGAGGCCCTTTTTTGCCTGTGCGTTCTGGTATAATAGGGGCAAGTTATTTTGGTTTTTTTTCTGTGTAAATATCCCTATCTCAATGGCCTAAATTATGTCTTCTAACTGTTTGTTCATTGTCCAAAAGAAAGAAGACATTTGAAAATTGGAATAATGCAAATATGTACACACACAAATCTAGAATTCAGTCCCACCTTTGTTCTACTAGATTGTAGTGGAAGTGTGGAAACAGTTGCTGAGGCTATGTTTTCATTGCCATCCATCCTCAGCCCTAAGCAAAATCCTTTGCCAGGTGAAGGCATGACTATGCTGTCGTCATAATGACATAAAAAAGCCTCCTCACTGCTGAAATTCACAAATTTAAACAAAATTAACTATCACATATTCCACTGTCATTGCTAGCATAATGAAGCATGACCCCCAAAATGGAATGCAGTTCTATGATAATCCGTAACAAAGAACAAGATCTTAATTGCTACAAGGTAATGTGAAAATGCAAAGAAAGGTTGATTTGTTGTTTTTTTTAAAGTCTCCTCCAATATCTTCTTCTTCCCTCCCCCCCCCCCCGCCCCGCCCCCCCGTGGTAAAGTGGGATGTTATAAATATTTATAGGGGACTTAGTGTACTGACTGAGATCAGCTGTGAAGGTATCTGTATCTAATAGGTGTAGTGTTTTACAGATAACCTTACTTGCTACCACATTATACCTCAGTCAGTATTATTCTGGAATATTGTGATGACTACGTTAAATGTCTAGGGTATGTATATGATGAAGTGTAAGTCACAACAACAACAGACAGATAAACAATTTAATTTATTCCACCACACTTGCCAACACTGTGACACTCACACACATTGAACACTCTATAAGACTATCTTAAATAAGTCACTGGTAAAGTTTCAAATATAAATATGTATTAATTACTTTCTTTATTAATATTATCCCCTATGTGTGTCAGTTTGTGTAGTAGTAATATGAGGTAATACTGGGTTTTGTTTTTTTCAAGCTATGTTTGGTATTTGTCATCATGACTTCAAGTGTTTGATTTATCTGGAAATAGTATGGGTAAAAGTTCACCAGTCCTATCAATTTAAACACTTATTTCCCGTCTGTTTTTATTATAAAGTCAATTTTGAGGGGGGGGGGGGGGGGGGGGGGGGGGGGGGGGGGGGGGGGGGGGGGGGGGGGGGGGGGGGGGGGGGGGGGGGGGTGGGGGGGGGGGGGGGGGGGGGGGGGGGGGGGGGGGGGGGGGGGGGGGGGGGGGGTGGGGGGGGGGGGGGGGGGGGGGGGGGGCACGGGGGGGGGGGGGGGGGGGTGCACACCACACATCGGTGGGGGGGGGTAAGAAAAGGGGGGGAGGGGAACGCCAAGAATATGGGGGGGGGGGGGGGGGGTATAATAGGGTGTTAAAATAA
>JAMPIV010001738.1:0-66243 GCA_024509875.1 Oreohelix idahoensis | reverse complement strand
GAGCGGATAGTGTGATTCGCTTGCATGGCTAGGCGGGGTTGTCGCACGGAAGGTCCAGTGTTCAAATCCTGGGGTAAGCCACTCATGTCTGTTGTTTTTCTGTTGTCTGGTGTTCTACTTCTTTATTTCCTGCGAGTGCCTGATAACATACCTTTATATTTGTTTCATATTAATTTACTGTTTACAGGCCTCAGGTTTCCCTCCCTTATTTGTAATAAATGTTTGTACAATACCAAACCTACCCACTATCCTGTTCTCACTGTTCTAGTCTACTATCATTTACTGGACACAGTATTAAGGTCCTAAGGGTCTTGTTGGATTCGGCCTATACTGCTTGATAGAAATACAACAGAAGTGATTGCGTCATTAATAGGCTGAACTGCCCATGGAGGACTTCTGGTGTCGTGTATTGTGGTTCGCACTATTGACCTGCCATTGAAACATCATTTTTTGATGATGCGTAGATGGCAGAGCGGATAGTGTGATTCGCTTGCATGGCTAGGCGGGGTTGTCGCACGGAAGGTCCAGTGTTCAAATCCTGGGTAAGCCACTCATGTCTGTTGTTTTTCTGTTGTCTGGTGTTCTACTTCTTTATTTCCTGCGAGTGCCTGATAACATACCTTTATATTTGTTTCATATTAATTTACTGTTTACAGGCCTCAGGTTTCCCTCCCTTATTTGTAATAAATGTTTGTACAATACCAAACCTACCCACTATCCTGTTCTCACTGTTCTAGTCTACTATCATTTACTGGACACAGTATTAAGGTCCTAAGGGTCTTGTTGGATTCGGCCTATACTGCTTGATAGAAATACAACAGAAGTGATTGCGTCATTAATAGGCTGAACTGCCCATGGAGGACTTCTGGTGTCGTGTATTGTGGTTCGCACTATGGACCTGCCATTGAAACATCATTTGTTTGATGATGCGTAGATGGCAGAGCGGATAGTGTGATTCGCTTGCATGGCTAGGCGGGGTTGTCGCACGGAAGGTCCAGTGTTCAAATCCTGGGTAAGCCACTCATGTCTGTTGTTTTTCTGTTGTCTGGTGTTCTACTTCTTTATTTCCTGCGAGTGCCTGATAACATACCTTTATATTTGTTTCATATTAATTTACTGTTTACAGGCCTCAGGTTTCCCTCCCTTATTTGTAATAAATGTTTGTACAATACCAAACCTACCCACTATCCTGTTCTCACTGTTCTAGTCTACTATCATTTACTGGACACAGTATTAAGGTCCTAAGGGTCTTGTTGGATTCGGCCTATACTGCTTGATAGAAATACAACAGAAGTGATTGCGTCATTAATAGGCTGAACTGCCCATGGAGGACTTCTGGTGTCGTGTATTGTGGTTCGCACTATTGACCTGCCATTGAAACATCATTTTTTTGATGATGCGTAGATGGCAGAGCGGATAGTGTGATTCGCTTGCATGGCTAGGCGGGGTTGTCGCACGGAAGGTCCAGTGTTCAAATCCTGGGTAAGCCACTCATGTCTGTTGTTTTTCTGTTGTCTGGTGTTCTACTTCTTTATTTCCTGCGAGTGCCTGATAACATACCTTTTTATTTGTTTCATATTAATTTACTGTTTACAGGCCTCAGGTTTCCCTCCCTTATTTGTAATAAATGTTTGTACAATACCAAACCTACCCACTATCCTGTTCTCACTGTTCTAGTCTACTATCATTTACTGGACACAGTATTAAGGTCCTAAGGGTCTTGTTGGATTCGGCCTATACTGCTTGATAGAAATACAACAGAAGTGATTGCGTCATTAATAGGCTGAACTGCCCATGGAGGACTTCTGGTGTCGTGTATTGTGGTTCGCACTATTGACCTGCCATTGAAACATCATTTTTGATGATGCGTAGATGGCAGAGCGGATAGTGTGATTCGCTTGCATGGCTAGGCGGGGTTGTCGCACGGAAGGTCCAGTGTTCAAATCCTGGGTAAGCCACTCATGTCTGTTGTTTTTCTGTTGTCTGGTGTTCTACTTCTTTATTTCCTGCGAGTGCCTGATAACATACCTTTATATTTGTTTCATATTAATTTACTGTTTACAGGCCTCAGGTTTCCCTCCCTTATTTGTAATAAATGTTTGTACAATACCAAACCTACCCACTATCCTGTTCTCACTGTTCTAGTCTACTATCATTTACTGGACACAGTATTAAGGTCCTAAGGGTCTTGTTGGATTCGGCCTATACTGCTTGATAGAAATACAACAGAAGTGATTGCGTCATTAATAGGCTGAAACTGCCCATGGAGGACTTCTGGTGTCGTGTATTGTGGTTCGCACTATTGACCTGCCATTGAAACATCATTTTTTGATGATGCGTAGATGGCAGAGCGGATAGTGTGATTCGCTTGCATGGCTAGGCGGGGTTGTCGCACGGAAGGTCCAGTGTTCAAATCCTGGGTAAGCCACTCATGTCTGTTGTTTTTCTGTTGTCTGGTGTTCTACTTCTTTATTTCCTGCGAGTGCCTGATAACATACCTTTATATTTGTTTCATATTAATTTACTGTTTACAGGCCTCAGGTTTCCCTCCCTTATTTGTAATAAATGTTTGTACAATACCAAACCTACCCACTATCCTGTTCTCACTGTTCTAGTCTACTATCATTTACTGGACACAGTATTAAGGTCCTAAGGGTCTTGTTGGATTCGGCCTATACTGCTTGATAGAAATACAACAGAAGTGATTGCGTCATTAATAGGCTGAACTGCCCATGGAGGACTTCTGGTGTCGTGTATTGTGGTTCGCACTATTGACCTGCCATTGAAACATCATTTTTTGATGATGCGTAGATGGCAGAGCGGATAGTGTGATTCGCTTGCATGGCTAGGCGGGGTTGTCGCACGGAAGGTCCAGTGTTCAAATCCTGGGTAAGCCACTCATGTCTGTTGTTTTTCTGTTGTCTGGTGTTCTACTTCTTTATTTCCTGCGAGTGCCTGATAACATACCTTTATATTTGTTTCATATTAATTTACTGTTTACAGGCCTCAGGTTTCCCTCCCTTATTTGTAATAAATGTTTGTACAATACCAAAACCTACCCACTATCCTGTTCTCACTGTTCTAGTCTACTATCATTTACTGGACACAGTATTAAGGTCCTAAGGGTCTTGTTGGATTCGGCCTATACTGCTTGATAGAAATACAACAGAAGTGATTGCGTCATTAATAGGCTGAACTGCCCATGGAGGACTTCTGGTGTCGTGTATTGTGGTTCGCACTATTGACCTGCCATTGAAACATCATTTTTTGATGATGCGTAGATGGCAGAGCGGATAGTGTGATTCGCTTGCATGGCTAGGCGGGGTTGTCGCACGGAAGGTCCAGTGTTCAAATCCTGGGTAAGCCACTCATGTCTGTTGTTTTTCTGTTGTCTGGTGTTCTACTTCTTTATTTCCTGCGAGTGCCTGATAACATACCTTTATATTTGTTTCATATTAATTTACTGTTTACAGGCCTCAGGTTTCCCTCCCTTATTTGTAATAAATGTTTGTACAATACCAAACCTACCCACTATCCTGTTCTCTCTGTTCTAGTCTACTATCATTTACTGGACACAGTATTAAGGTCCTAAGGGTCTTGTTGGATTCGGCCTATACTGCTTGATAGAAATACAACAGAAGTGATTGCGTCATTAATAGGCTGAACTGCCCATGGAGGACTTCTGGTGTCGTGTATTGTGGTTCGCACTATTGACCTGCCATTGAAACATCATTTTTTGATGATGCGTAGATGGCAGAGCGGATAGTGTGATTCGCTTGCATGGCTAGGCGGGGTTGTCGCACGGAAGGTCCAGTGTTCAAATCCTGGGTAAGCCACTCATGTCTGTTGTTTTTTCTGTTGTCTGGTGTTCTACTTCTTTATTTCCTGCGAGTGCCTGATAACATACCTTTATATTTGTTTCATATTAATTTACTGTTTACAGGCCTCAGGTTTCCCTCCCTTATTTGTAATAAATGTTTGTACAATACCAAACCTGCCCACTATCCTGTTCTCACTGTTCTAGTCTACTATCATTTACTGGACACAGTATTAAGGTCCTAAGGGTCTTGTTGGATTCGGCCTATACTGCTTGATAGAAATACAACAGAAGTGATTGCGTCATTAATAGGCTGAACTGCCCATGGAGGACTTCTGGTGTCGTGTATTGTGGTTCGCACTATTGACCTGCCATTGAAACATCATTTTTGATGATGCGTAGATGGCAGAGCGGATAGTGTGATTCGCTTGCATGGCTAGGCGGGGTTGTCGCACGGAAGGTCCAGTGTTCAAATCCTGGGTAAGCCACTCATGTCTGTTGTTTTTCTGTTGTCTGGTGTTCTACTTCTTTATTTCCTGCGAGTGCCTGATAACATACCTTTATATTTGTTTCATATTAATTTACTGTTTACAGGCCTCAGGTTTCCCTCCCTTATTTGTAATAAATGTTTGTACAATACCAAACCTACCCACTATCCTGTTCTCACTGTTCTAGTCTACTATCATTTACTGGACACAGTATTAAGGTCCTAAGGGTCTTGTTGGATTCGGCCTATACTGCTTGATAGAAATACAACAGAAGTGATTGCGTCATTAATAGGCTGAACTGCCCATGGAGGACTTCTGGTGTCGTGTATTGTGGTTCGCACTATTGACCTGCCATTGAAACATCATTTTTTGATGATGCGTAGATGGCAGAGCGGATAGTGTGATTCGCTTGCATGGCTAGGCGGGGTTGTCGCACGGAAGGTCCAGTGTTCAAATCCTGGGTAAGCCACTCATGTCTGTTGTTTTTCTGTTGTCTGGTGTTCTACTTCTTTATTTCCTGCGAGTGCCTGATAACATACCTTTATATTTGTTTCATATTAATTTACTGTTTACAGGCCTCAGGTTTCCCTCCCTTATTTGTAATAAATGTTTGTACAATACCAAACCTACCCACTATCCTGTTCTCACTGTTCTAGTCTACTATCATTTACTGGACACAGTATTAAGGTCCTAAGGGTCTTGTTGGATTCGGCCTATACTGCTTGATAGAAATACAACAGAAGTGATTGCGTCATTAATAGGCTGAACTGCCCATGGAGGACTTCTGGTGTCGTGTATTGTGGTTCGCACTATTGACCTGCCATTGAAACATCATTTTTTGATGATGCGTAGATGGCAGAGCGGATAGTGTGATTCGCTTGCATGGCTAGGCGGGGTTGTCGCACGGAAGGTCCAGTGTTCAAATCCTGGGTAAGCCACTCATGTCTGTTGTTTTTCTGTTGTCTGGTGTTCTACTTCTTTATTTCCTGCGAGTGCCTGATAACATACCTTTATATTTGTTTCATATTAATTTACTGTTTACAGGCCTCAGGTTTCCCTCCCTTATTTGTAATAAATGTTTGTACAATACCAAACCTACCCACTATCCTGTTCTCACTGTTCTAGTCTACTATCATTTACTGGACACAGTATTAAGGTCCTAAGGGTCTTGTTGGATTCGGCCTATACTGCTTGATAGAAATACAACAGAAGTGATTGCGTCATTAATAGGCTGAACTGCCCATGGAGGACTTCTGGTGTCGTGTATTGTGGTTCGCACTATTGACCTGCCATTGAAACATCATTTTTTGATGATGCGTAGATGGCAGAGCGGATAGTGTGATTCGCTTGCATGGCTAGGCGGGGTTGTCGCACGGAAGGTCCAGTGTTCAAATCCTGGGTAAGCCACTCATGTCTGTTGTTTTTCTGTTGTCTGGTGTTCTACTTCTTTATTTCCTGCGAGTGCCTGATAACATACCTTTATATTTGTTTCATATTAATTTACTGTTTACAGGCCTCAGGTTTCCCTCCCTTATTTGTAATAAATGTTTGTACAATACCAAACCTACCCACTATCCTGTTCTCACTGTTCTAGTCTACTATCATTTACTGGACACAGTATTAAGGTCCTAAGGGTCTTGTTGGATTCGGCCTATACTGCTTGATAGAAATACAACAGAAGTGATTGCGTCATTAATAGGCTGAACTGCCCATGGAGGACTTCTGGTGTCGTGTATTGTGGTTCGCACTATTGACCTGCCATTGAAACATCATTTTTTGATGATGCGTAGATGGCAGAGCGCGGATAGTGTGATTCGCTTGCATGGCTAGGCGGGGTTGTCGCACGGAAGGTCCAGTGTTCAAATCCTGGGTAAGCCACTCATGTCTGTTGTTTTTCTGTTGTCTGGTGTTCTACTTCTTTATTTCCTGCGAGTGCCTGATAACATACCTTTATATTTGTTTCATATTAATTTACTGTTTACAGGCCTCAGGTTTCCCTCCCTTATTTGTAATAAATGTTTGTACAATACCAAACCTACCCACTATCCTGTTCTCACTGTTCTAGTCTACTATCATTTACTGGACACAGTATTAAGGTCCTAAGGGTCTTGTTGGATTCGGCCTATACTGCTTGATAGAAATACAACAGAAGTGATTGCGTCATTAATAGGCTGAACTGCCCATGGAGGACTTCTGGTGTCGTGTATTGTGGTTCGCACTATTGACCTGCCATTGAAACATCATTTTTTGATGATGCGTAGATGGCAGAGCGGATAGTGTGATTCGCTTGCATGGCTAGGCGGGGTTGTCGCACGGAAGGTCCAGTGTTCAAATCCTGGGTAAGCCACTCATGTCTGTTGTTTTTCTGTTGTCTGGTGTTCTACTTCTTTATTTCCTGCGAGTGCCTGATAACATACCTTTATATTTGTTTCATATTAATTTACTGTTTACAGGCCTCAGGTTTCCCTCCCTTATTTGTAATAAATGTTTGTACAATACCAAACCTACCCACTATCCTGTTCTCACTGTTCTAGTCTACTATCATTTACTGGACACAGTATTAAGGTCCTAAGGGTCTTGTTGGATTCGGCCTATACTGCTTGATAGAAATACAACAGAAGTGATTGCGTCATTAATAGGCTGAACTGCCCATGGAGGACTTCTGGTGTCGTGTATTGTGGTTCGCACTATTGACCTGCCATTGAAACATCATTTTTTGATGATGCGTAGATGGCAGAGCGGATAGTGTGATTCGCTTGCATGGCTAGGCGGGGTTGTCGCACGGAAGGTCCAGTGTTCAAATCCTGGGTAAGCCACTCATGTCTGTTGTTTTTCTGTTGTCTGGTGTTCTACTTCTTTATTTCCTGCGAGTGCCTGATAACATACCTTTATATTTGTTTCATATTAATTTACTGTTTACAGGCCTCAGGTTTCCCTCCCTTATTTGTAATAAATGTTTGTACAATACCAAACCTACCCACTATCCTGTTCTCACTGTTCTAGTCTACTATCATTTACTGGACACAGTATTAAGGTCCTAAGGGTCTTGTTGGATTCGGCCTATACTGCTTGATAGAAATACAACAGAAGTGATTGCGTCATTAATAGGCTGAACTGCCCATGGAGGACTTCTGGTGTCGTGTATTGTGGTTCGCACTATTGACCTGCCATTGAAACATCATTTTTTGATGATGCGTAGATGGCAGAGCGGATAGTGTGATTCGCTTGCATGGCTAGGCGGGGTTGTCGCACGGAAGGTCCAGTGTTCAAATCCTGGGTAAGCCACTCATGTCTGTTGTTTTTCTGTTGTCTGGTGTTCTACTTCTTTATTTCCTGCGAGTGCCTGATAACATACCTTTATATTTGTTTCATATTAATTTACTGTTTACAGGCCTCAGGTTTCCCTCCCTTATTTGTAATAAATGTTTGTACAATACCAAACCTACCCACTATCCTGTTCTCACTGTTCTAGTCTACTATCATTTACTGGACACAGTATTAAGGTCCTAAGGGTCTTGTTGGATTCGGCCTATACTGCTTGATAGAAATACAACAGAAGTGATTGCGTCATTAATAGGCTGAACTGCCCATGGAGGACTTCTGGTGTCGTATTATTGTGGTTCGCACTATTGACCTGCCATTGAAACATCATTTTTTGATGATGCGTAGATGGCAGAGCGGATAGTGTGATTCGCTTGCATGGCTAGGCGGGGTTGTCGCACGGAAGGTCCAGTGTTCAAATCCTGGGTAAGCCACTCATGTCTGTTGTTTTTCTGTTGTCTGGTGTTCTACTTCTTTATTTCCTGCGAGTGCCTGATAACATACCTTTATATTTGTTTCATATTAATTTACTGTTTACAGGCCTCAGGTTTCCCTCCCTTATTTGTAATAAATGTTTGTACAATACCAAACCTACCCACTATCCTGTTCTCACTGTTCTAGTCTACTATCATTTACTGGACACAGTATTAAGGTCCTAAGGGTCTTGTTGGATTCGGCCTATACTGCTTGATAGAAATACAACAGAAGTGATTGCGTCATTAATAGGCTGAACTGCCCATGGAGGACTTCTGGTGTCGTGTATTGTGGTTCGCACTATTGACCTGCCATTGAAACATCATTTTTTGATGATGCGTAGATGGCAGAGCGGATAGTGTGATTCGCTTGCATGGCTAGGCGGGGTTGTCGCACGGAAGGTCCAGTGTTCAAATCCTGGGTAAGCCACTCATGTCTGTTGTTTTTCTGTTGTCTGGTGTTCTACTTCTTTATTTCCTGCGAGTGCCTGATAACATACCTTTATATTTGTTTCATATTATTAATTTACTGTTTACAGGCCTCAGGTTTCCCTCCCTTATTTGTAATAAATGTTTGTACAATACCAAAACCTACCCACTATCCTGTTCTCACTGTTCTAGTCTACTATCATTTACTGGACACAGTATTAAGGTCCTAAGGGTCTTGTTGGATTCGGCCTATACTGCTTGATAGAAATACAACAGAAGTGATTGCGTCATTAATAGGCTGAACTGCCCATGGAGGACTTCTGGTGTCGTGTATTGTGGTTCGCACTATTGACCTGCCATTGAAACATCATTTTTTGATGATGCGTAGATGGCAGAGCGGATAGTGTGATTCGCTTGCATGGCTAGGCGGGGTTGTCGCACGGAAGGTCCAGTGTTCAAATCCTGGGTAAGCCACTCATGTCTGTTGTTTTTCTGTTGTCTGGTGTTCTACTTCTTTATTTCCTGCGAGTGCCTGATAACATACCTTTATATTTGTTTCATATTAATTTACTGTTTACAGGCCTCAGGTTTCCCTCCCTTATTTGTAATAAATGTTTGTACAATACCAAACCTACCCACTATCCTGTTCTCACTGTTCTAGTCTACTATCATTTACTGGACACAGTATTAAGGTCCTAAGGGTCTTGTTGGATTCGGCCTATACTGCTTGATAGAAATACAACAGAAGTGATTGCGTCATTAATAGGCTGAACTGCCCATGGAGGACTTCTGGTGTCGTGTATTGTGGTTCGCACTATTGACCTGCCATTGAAACATCATTTTTGATGATGCGTAGATGGCAGAGCGGATAGTGTGATTCGCTTGCATGGCTAGGCGGGGTTGTCGCACGGAAGGTCCAGTGTTCAAATCCTGGGTAAGCCACTCATGTCTGTTGTTTTTCTGTTGTCTGGTGTTCTACTTCTTTATTTCCTGCGAGTGCCTGATAACATACCTTTATATTTGTTTCATATTAATTTACTGTTTACAGGCCTCAGGTTTCCCTCCCTTATTTGTAATAAATGTTTGTACAATACCAAACCTACCCACTATCCTGTTCTCACTGTTCTAGTCTACTATCATTTACTGGACACAGTATTAAGGTCCTAAGGGTCTTGTTGGATTCGGCCTATACTGCTTGATAGAAATACAACAGAAGTGATTGCGTCATTAATAGGCTGAACTGCCCATGGAGGACTTCTGGTGTCGTGTATTGTGGTTCGCACTATTGACCTGCCATTGAAACATCATTTTTTGATGATGCGTAGATGGCAGAGCGGATAGTGTGATTCGCTTGCATGGCTAGGCGGGGGTGTCGCACGGAAGGTCCAGTGTTCAAATCCTGGGTAAGCCACTCATGTCTGTTGTTTTTCTGTTGTCTGGTGTTCTACTTCTTTATTTCCTGCGAGTGCCTGATAACATACCTTTATATTTGTTCATATTAATTTACTGTTTACAGGCCTCAGGTTTCCCTCCCTTATTTGTAATAAATGTTTGTACAATACCAAACCTACCCACTATCCTGTTCTCACTGTTCTAGTCTACTATCATTTACTGGACACAGTATTAAGGTCCTAAGGGTCTTGTTGGATTCGGCCTATACTGCTTGATAGAAATACAACAGAAGTGATTGCGTCATTAATAGGCTGAACTGCCCATGGAGGACTTCTGGTGTCGTGTATTGTGGTTCGCACTATTGACCTGCCATTGAAACATCATTTTTTGATGATGCGTAGATGGCAGAGCGGATAGTGTGATTCGCTTGCATGGCTAGGCGGGGTTGTCGCACGGAAGGTCCAGTGTTCAAATCCTGGGTAAGCCACTCATGTCTGTTGTTTTTCTGTTGTCTGGTGTTCTACTTCTTTATTTCCTGCGAGTGCCTGATAACATACCTTTATATTTGTTTCATATTAATTTACTGTTTACAGGCCTCAGGTTTCCCTCCCTTATTTGTAATAAATGTTTGTACAATACCAAACCTACCCACTATCCTGTTCTCACTGTTCTAGTCTACTATCATTTACTGGACACAGTATTAAGGTCCTAAGGGTCTTGTTGGATTCGGCCTATACTGCTTGATAGAAATACAACAGAAGTGATTGCGTCATTAATAGGCTGAACTGCCCATGGAGGACTTCTGGTGTCGTGTATTGTGGTTCGCACTATTGACCTGCCATTGAAACATCATTTTTGATGATGCGTAGATGGCAGAGCGGATAGTGTGATTCGCTTGCATGGCTAGGCGGGGTTGTCGCACGGAAGGTCCAGTGTTCAAATCCTGGGTAAGCCACTCATGTCTGTTGTTTTTCTGTTGTCTGGTGTTCTACTTCTTTATTTCCTGCGAGTGCCTGATAACATACCTTTATATTTGTTTCATATTAATTTACTGTTTACAGGCCTCAGGTTTCCCTCCCTTATTTGTAATAAATGTTTGTACAATACCAAACCTACCCACTATCCTGTTCTCACTGTTCTAGTCTACTATCATTTACTGGACACAGTATTAAGGTCCTAAGGGTCTTTGTTGGATTCGGCCTATACTGCTTGATAGAAATACAACAGAAGTGATTGCGTCATTAATAGGCTGAACTGCCCATGGAGGACTTCTGGTGTCGTGTATTGTGGTTCGCACTATTGACCTGCCATTGAAACATCATTTTTGATGATGCGTAGATGGCAGAGCGGATAGTGTGATTCGCTTGCATGGCTAGGCGGGGTTGTCGCACGGAAGGTCCAGTGTTCAAATCCTGGGTAAGCCACTCATGTCTGTTGTTTTTCTGTTGTCTGGTGTTCTACTTCTTTATTTCCTGCGAGTGCCTGATAACATACCTTTATATTTGTTTCATATTAATTTACTGTTTACAGGACTCAGGTTTCCCTCCCTTATTTGTAATAAATGTTTGTACAATACCAAACCTACCCACTATCCTGTTCTCACTGTTCTAGTCTACTATCATTTACTGGACACAGTATTAAGGTCCTAAGGGTCTTGTTGGATTCGGCCTATACTGCTTGATAGAAATACAACAGAAGTGATTGCGTCATTAATAGGCTGAACTGCCCATGGAGGACTTCTGGTGTCGTGTATTGTGGTTCGCACTATTGACCTGCCATTGAAACATCATTTTTGATGATGCGTAGATGGCAGAGCGGATAGTGTGATTCGCTTGCATGGCTAGGCGGGGTTGTCGCACGGAAGGTCCAGTGTTCAAATCCTGGGTAAGCCACTCATGTCTGTTGTTTTTCTGTTGTCTGGTGTTCTACTTCTTTATTTCCTGCGAGTGCCTGATAACATACCTTTATATTTGTTTCATATTAATTTACTGTTTACAGGCCTCAGGTTTCCCTCCCTTATTTGTAATAAATGTTTGTACAATACCAAAACCTACCCACTATCCTGTTCTCACTGTTCTAGTCTACTATCATTTACTGGACACAGTATTAAGGTCCTAAGGGTCTTGTTGGATTCGGCCTATACTGCTTGATAGAAATACAACAGAAGTGATTGCGTCATTAATAGGCTGAACTGCCCATGGAGGACTTCTGGTGTCGTGTATTGTGGTTCGCACTATTGACCTGCCATTGAAACATCATTTTTTGATGATGCGTAGATGGCAGAGCGGATAGTGTGATTCGCTTGCATGGCTAGGCGGGGTTGTCGCACGGAAGGTCCAGTGTTCAAATCCTGGGTAAGCCACTCATGTCTGTTGTTTTTCTGTTGTCTGGTGTTCTACTTCTTTATTTCCTGCGAGTGCCTGATAACATACCTTTATATTTGTTTCATATTAATTTACTGTTTACAGGCCTCAGGTTTCCCTCCCTTATTTGTAATAAATGTTTGTACAATACCAAACCTACCCACTATCCTGTTCTCACTGTTCTAGTCTACTATCATTTACTGGACACAGTATTAAGGTCCTAAGGGTCTTGTTGGATTCGGCCTATACTGCTTGATAGAAATACAACAGAAGTGATTGCGTCATTAATAGGCTGAACTGCCCATGGAGGACTTCTGGTGTCGTGTATTGTGGTTCGCACTATTGACCTGCCATTGAAACATCATTTTTTGATGATGCGTAGATGGCAGAGCGGATAGTGTGATTCGCTTGCATGGCTAGGCGGGGTTGTCGCACGGAAGGTCCAGTGTTCAAATCCTGGGTAAGCCACTCATGTCTGTTGTTTTTCTGTTGTCTGGTGTTCTACTTCTTTATTTCCTGCGAGTGCCTGATAACATACCTTTATATTTTGTTTCATATTAATTTACTGTTTACAGGCCTCAGGTTTCCCTCCCTTATTTGTAATAAATGTTTGTACAATACCAAACCTACCCACTATCCTGTTCTCACTGTTCTAGTCTACTATCATTTACTGGACACAGTATTAAGGTCCTAAGGGTCTTGTTGGATTCGGCCTATACTGCTTGATAGAAATACAACAGAAGTGATTGCGTCATTAATAGGCTGAACTGCCCATGGAGGACTTCTGGTGTCGTGTATTGTGGTTCGCACTATTGACCTGCCATTGAAACATCATTTTTTGATGATGCGTAGATGGCAGAGCGGATAGTGTGATTCGCTTGCATGGCTAGGCGGGGTTGTCGCACGGAAGGTCCAGTGTTCAAATCCTGGGTAAGCCACTCATGTCTGTTGTTTTTCTGTTGTCTGGTGTTCTACTTCTTTATTTCCTGCGAGTGCCTGATAACATACCTTTATATTTGTTTCATATTAATTTACTGTTTACAGGCCTCAGGTTTCCCTCCCTTATTTGTAATAAATGTTTGTACAATACCAAACCTACCCACTATCCTGTTCTCACTGTTCTAGTCTACTATCATTTACTGGACACAGTATTAAGGTCCTAAGGGTCTTGTTGGATTCGGCCTATACTGCTTGATAGAACGCCCTTAAAATTATATATCAAGTGCAGCTCTTTAATGTGCGTATTAAATGCTACATTTGTAAAACCAAATTTTCTAAGCAATTGCAAGATGTCCTAAAGAACCAAGTTTATAATTACATGTGTCATAAAAATTAAAACGTATAATTAGGCAGACTTCAAAACAAATAAAAAATCTGTATAACATATATTATCTTGTTATTAATAAAATTGTTTCCCTTAAAAAAACAAAAGTTATGTCCCCTAACTAAAATTTAGTAATAAACAGACATGGTATTACACGAGCCAGTAAGGCCTCACAATATGACGAGTTAGAATTACAGGGAGCTATTTCTGCTTCATGTATTGATGATATCACTATTTCTCCTGCAGTCATTTCACTCTTATACATTCCATTTTACATTCATTGGATGTAGTCAAACTTATCTAGACACACTGGCTATGAAGCCAATGAGAAACTTTAAAAAAAAGATACGGAAAGAAAACCTTACTTAGTCGTTCCTCTTCTACCCTGGGGTGTAGAGGTTTGCTAGAAAGAACGTCATACTGTCTTATCGGCGGTCTTCCTCCCGACCTGGTTCTAATCCAGTCCTCGGTCATTCAGAGATTGTCAAACATTGTTCTCTCAGCAAACTCTGGGTCGTCACGGAGGTCTGAATCCCTGGCTCTTGGTTCCTCATATTTGTCGTGGTAGCCGACCTTCTTTCATTCTGCATATATGGCCAGACTATCTAAGTTAGAGTGTCCTACTGGGGTCTGCAAAGGCCGGGTTTTGAGGCCTTGTCGAATCGTTTGGTTGAGGACCGTGTCTCTTCTTGTTACATCAACCACCTTCTTCAGGCACATGTCTGAGGTTTGAAGCTGGTTTGTGGGTTTTAGCCATTCCCATAACTCGCATCCTTATGTCACGATTGGGACATAGGTGGAGCTGTTTACAGCGATCTTTTTCCTCTTTCCAATATCTATTTTGCTAAGGAGTCCTCGATTTATTGCATTAAATAGTTTTCCAGCTGACTCTCTTCGGGTAGCGTAGCCAACTCTTCTTTGATGCCTCTCTTCGATTCTATGATATATCCAGGGTATTTAAAGTTGTTGACCTGCTCCAGTATTTTGTCTATCCAAGCATAATATGATGCATTTTTTCATCTCGTGAAATCACGATTGTTTTTTATTTGGAACCGCTGATAACCATCGCTCTCTTCTCCAGTTCTTCCTTCCAGACTCGGAAATTGGATTGAAAATGTACCTCTGATTTAGCAATCAGGGTAATATGATCAGTAAATATCAGCTATGAAATACAGACTTGTCTCATCTTCCAGTACCCCACTGAATACTTTCTTGTCATCTCCACACATGCTTTGATGACTTCGTCCATGAGGAGTTTGAAAAGATAAAGTGACCGAATATCACCGTGTATTATACCTGTGGTGGTCCTGAACTCTTCTGATCTATGGTTTGCTGCCCTCAAATAATTTCTGCAAGTCTTGTAGAAGCTCTGTATAGCACTGATCACATGTGCTGGCATGTTCTTCCTTGCCAAGCACTTCCAAAGTTCTCTCCAGGGGACATTGTCAAACGCCTTCTAAAGACACAAGACACAAAGATGCTGATAAAGTGTGGCCTTCTCGTTAATAATTGGCCACCACATTGATAAGTGCTTATTTTTGGTCACCACGTTGATAAATGCTATTTTTGTGATATAGCTCGTTCAGTCACAATGTTCTTACAGCTGGTATTGGTGTAACTGGTCAACTCAAACCCGGCACAGTGTTGGTCATACAGGTCACCTTGTCCCAAAACGTAATGATGCCCCGACAAGGATGTATTGTTGACTATGAGTGTTAATGTGAGTGTCAGTACGCGAATGCATGGATTGTTCTGAAGAGTTGACTAGAAGATCAAACACTCACTCACACGTAGTTAGAAGTTAATGATGCAGACTACTGTGGTCGTTTCATACTGTTTAATTGGACGCACACACTTGGACAGTACGGGTATAGTTACAGGAAAACAGGTCGACATATATTTTCATACTGTTGATCAATGGTCTACAATCTTAAGTTGGCATTCATGTTGAAGAACATTACAATGGAACGTCCGTAGACAAGCACTTAGATTTCCACTGTTTATAAATATAATCATCAGGCCTTACTGACCGATCATGTCAGTTAATAAATAATGTTCAAGCATGACTCCTAGACAGAACCTCTTTTCTAGCGAAGATTCCTTTAGGTAAAGTTCAGCAAATATTTCTGAAGACAATGTTAACCCACCAGTATTGGGTTTTCTTTATAACTGTGATCTCTTAATCATCATCTGATAATAAGGGGCATCCCTGTTCTCTGATCGATGATCGACAAAAAATAGGATCCAAAAATGGATTCTGGTTTTAATGAGCATTACTCACTATACAGAGGCATAGTAAAGCTTCAATAAAGACTTTGTTCATGAACACAAATGTTTCTACAAGAATCAGCATATTCTTTCATCATAACTGCTGCATACAATCATATTCAGTGCTGCTAGGTAATATGTCATCCCGATATATTGATATAGATAATCATCATGTAGACGTCTGCCCATCTAAGCCTAGCAAGGAAAAGTTCAGCAAAAAAGTTCTTTTACCTGGGCATGGGAAAAACACTAGCAGAACACATACGCCCTCTCCTGGCGTTACAGAATAAACACTGAGGAACTCATACCCTTAATAATCATATCAGAAACTATCTTCTTCCCCATAATAGATCACAGCGATCAACAAACTTCGGACTGGTCTCCGACATGGCATTCACCAGGCTCCATTATCACGGAAGACCCTTTTTCCTATTCGCATGCGCAGAAAACTGCCTGACCCCATAGTTCAGTACAAGGAAAAATAGTCCCACTTAGACATACAAAGATATCACGATATAAGACCGAATCGTCTGGAATAGACACAGAGTAAACATAGACTCGGACCATAAACATTCCTGCATAAACCTAAGCAAGAACAATCTGTTTCTGGCCCAACAAGGAACAGACTAACGAAATCTGGATTCATACGCTAAATTCGCTATCCAGGGGAGATAACCCATATAACAAAAGTATCAATCAATCATGGGTGATATATCTTTGACCAGGAAAGCATCCTTATTCTAAAAACAAATACTTTCCCTCAGACAAATAAATATTATAATAACTACATACATTGCCACCAGTAATCTGTTGGTAACAGATGCATTTCACTTTTACACTCTAGAGCCTTTTCATTAAGCTGCCTGTGTGTGAAGGTAAGGTCCTGAGTACTTCGGTTTGCTCGGATGCCACACTGGACCTCATCCATTTGTCGTTCTCTGATCAGTATTCTAGAGTAAATAAAAACCAATGGAATAAAATTTGCTAATACATTAATACCTCTTTTAGCACAACATTTTTGTGTTTGTGGTAAATATACGGATATCTTTCAAAATCTTGCGTTGTCAGCTAACAACATACCTACACACAGACATACATAAACATTTAAAATAAACCTTTCAATACTCCGTCACCGAATCACGTTTGTTGTTTTTCTGTTGTCTAGTTTTCTACTTCTTTATTTCTTACGAGTGCCTGAAAACATACCTTTATGTTTGTCTAATATGTATTTACTGTTTACAGGCCTCGGGTTTCCCTTCCTTATGTGTTATCATTGTTTTAGGGCGTTTCGACTTGGCCGACTGTTGAGTCTTTTTGCACCCCACATAGATCGATTTCTTTTGAGATATGCTGCACAACAAAGACATGACTGAGTTTGAATTGTATGCGTATCCGCGCACATGACGTGAGCATGTTTGTATTAGTAACTGGGCAGTGTGTTTACTAAGTGTTTAGAAGACAGCTGTCTCTGGAATGTTGGATTCTGTTTGAGTGGATTTATAATCTCCTGTATTTGGATTAATGGAATATGTCCTAATGGACTGATACGAGGAATCATATATAGTTATAGGAGAATTACATTGATTTGTGGATAATAAAAAAGTTCTTGAACGAAGCTCATAAATAGATAAACGCCGTCTGGACTTTATAAAAGTGATGACATGTGTGTGTGGAAATGAATTGTACGTTATGAATATATTTATACTTGACTCATGGAGTATAGTTATAAAACAAAGGAGATGTCTATGTATTTGTGCACTAAAGAAAAATTATTTGAAATGATTCGCTCGTCTTTGAGGACAGTGATCGTTGTTTGATATTGACGTTGGTCGTTCTTTGATAAAAGTATGTGTCGAGTAAAGTTATTCATTTCAAGTACACGTTTCATTGAATATAAACGTAAGGTCGTCAAGTTTATGCGTTTCGTTCAAAATAAATATGTAATTGACGAATACAAAAGCGAATGTTAAAAAATCGTCCAATGACGTCAGTTGTTATTTGATTTATTTATTTCCTTAAATATAAATGTTTCTTTTTCTACAAAGATACCTCCCTTGAAAATATATGTTTTTAAGTGGGAGAGGGGAGGTTTGACGATTTATTTATATGTTTCTCCTGTATGTGATTAGTATTTGTCTTGTTTGTGTAGTATTTTGTTATATGTTATCACTATTATGTGGTTCCAGTATGATTAGCGCGACACAGAAAGTCTATAAATAAACGGTTATCGAGTGCTCACATTTTGTTCACATCTAAACTGTACGTGTTTTATACGTTCCAATAGCATTTCTGATTGTGTTATTTTTAGTACACGGTCAATGGACGTTTGTCTGAGAATATTTCTATAACATCTTATGTCTAATTTCTCTATTCTTCTATCTAAATCTGTTGTCAAATACCGAGTTGAGCACCACAGGTGAGTCATCATCATCTCAGCCCGTAACCCGTCATGGGTCGTAGGGGTGCCATGGTGGAAGCATCAGCAGACAGGGTCCTCCACTGCTCTCTATCCTCAGCAATGCGTACAAGTGTGGAAAAACCGTGTCCTGCCCATTCTTCGATGTTATCAGCCCAGGATTTTCTTTGACTTCCTCTTCTCCGTTTACCTTCGACTGTCCCCTGAAGGATCGTTTTCGAAAGGGAGTCATGACGAGTTACATGCCCAAACCAGGCAAGCTTTCGATGTTTCACTATTGACAAAAGTGGTTCTTGGTGGCCTGCATAGGTGTTTATCTTCTCTCTAACATAGACATTTGTTTTGTGCTCTTTATAGCAAATGCGCAAAATTCTTCTATAACATTTATGCTCGAAAGCCTGAATCCTTCGCTCCGTATCTGCAGTGAGTGTCCAGCTCTCACACCCATACAAGAGAATAGATAATACAAGTGATTTGTATAATTTGATCTTCACAGGAAAACTGATGTTACTTTTCCAGATCACATTCAACTTTGTCATGGCAGCTGAGGCCATCTCAAGTCTTGTCTTGATTTCTTTACTTGATCTTCCATCACTACATATAGTGGACCCGAGATATTTAAAGGTGTTAACTTCTTCTAACGTTTGCCCATTTAACGTAATGTTGGTCGGAACATGTTTCTTATGGCTATTCACCAATATCTTGCTTTTTTCTATATTAATTTCCATCCCATACGTTCTTGTTACTTTCTCCAGTCTAGAGGTAAGGTCTTGAAGTTCTGATTCTGATCCAGCTATCAGATCAATATCATCAGCAAAACGTAGGTTGCACAGAGGTCGGCCTCCAATCGATATGGTTGATTTATAATCGTAGAGAGCCTCCTGCAGGTGAGTATAAGTAATCTAATGTCCGTGTAGGTAAATACTATGTGGTAAGGTTGAAACAAGTAAATAAAGACATTGTTAATAAATGTGTGATCTTTATCACAGAATACAGCAGTTGTTTCTTTAGCAATTTATTTTTAGTAGTGAGGTTACCAGCGCTATGCTCAATCTCATATTAGTCTTCTTCTGCGACACGCCTGACAGATGAGTGGACACATTCTTTGTCTCCTTCTACGACATGCCTGACAGATGAGTGGACACATTCTTTGTCTCCTTCTACGACATGTCTGACAGATGAGTTGACACATTATTTGCCTCCTCAGAAACACCTCAAAAACCACAAGAGGCCTGAAGGTCAAGGCTGGCTGAGAAAGACAACATGGAAGTCATTGACGTTATTGTGACCTTCAGAAATGTTGTTGAGAGTAAGGAAACATAAAAACATCGGATTAGAAAGTCTCTCAGAAGCTCTAATAGAAACCTGATATAAATTCAAGGAAGTGAAAGTACAAGAGATTCTCGAGTACCACAAGACAATTTGTTGTTCCATTAATAAACACAAGTGTAGTGTAGAAACCCAGGCTGGTTATAGTTAAGTTATATGATGTATATTGAAGATAATACACTTAACTAGTGCTATTTGCATCCTTCTTAATCATATATTCATAATGTGTATATCGGTTAATTAAAATTTTAATTGCTTGTATTTTCTGTGTATCTGAATAAAAACACATCAAACTTATTGTATTTCTTAAATAGACATATTTCTGGAAGCATGGAGGCAGACAGACTGGCCACAAAAAGTGGACACAATTTTCAAACTCAGGAAGGGAAGCACAGTTATAATAGCAATAATACGAAATATCATCGAAGACAAATGACAGACAACACACAGAGGCAGATATAACAGAGACATAATATTCCTTACCAAGATGAGATCAAGTAATAGTATTTAAATTAAGAGCCGGCTACTGTAAAATCAAATACCATCTGTTGAACAAATTAACAATCAAACAGACAGACATGCGGACGTGAGGGAGAAGACTGTTCACAGAAGAACACATCATTTATGAATGGCGGCTTTACAAAAAGAGCAGACTGACAACGCGCCTTTCACCAACCCACGTGAGGGTCAACGAAAGAAGCCTGAGACAGCCTGCCAACGTTGTGACACAAATAGATGTCGTTATATGAGACCGAAAGACGAATATGAAGAAAAGTTGAGAAATCTGGTAATCTATGCTGTGACATTCCAACTGCTCCAAATCTGTTTGTCAAAATAATGTAACAGACATACAGGCCGTGCCAGAATGTTGACGTCTGTACAGGCCTCAGAGTTGATGGAAATCAAACACACACTACTCACACATACGATAGTGAAAACACTACATAACATACTCACATTCGCTATGCATTAGATTCGTTGTTGTGTAAATACTAAATTAGTTTTAAAATAAGGAATTAGAAGTATTTGTTTAATGTAGTAAATAAAATTGCTGTACAGTAACTCAATCCTAATATCTTGCCAATAATCCTACTTTCACAAGAAAATGTTCTGTCAGAACCGAAAAGTGCTCGTGTTAATCTCTGTAACATTCTGTATTTTAAACGTGTCAGACAATATTGGTCTACGGCAATCCCTTTTCAGTATATCCCTGTTCTACATGAGTTCTTTTTCTTTCACTCAAAATATAAAAGTAGCGACTGCAAGGCAAGCGCTCATCGTTTGTGGTAATCAAGAGTTATGGGACATGTCAGTCAGGTCACATGTTAATATTAGTTACAGCAGTCACGTGGTCCATTATTACGAAAGATGTAAGACATTTTCTCAATACAGTTTTTTCATTTTTTTTTTTTTCGAATTTTCAATTTCCATCTCTCATTTTCTTTATGTCCATGATAAGATTTCTGTTGTTATGTCTTTTACATATTTTTTTTCTTGTTTAACACAAATACAATTATTTCACTGTTGTATCAACACGAATGGGGACATTCAGGTTCTGTAAAAGTATTAACACAAGCACACACTCACACACACATATGTTTAAGAAAATGGTTGAAAGCCTGAACACAACGATACTGCAAGCAGCCACGGAGTCTATTATCAGAGAGGCAAGACAGACTTAAAAACCATGTTGAACTGAAGAACTACAAAAGCTTGATGATGAACTACACAACAGAGAGAGAAGAAATTACATAAGACAATCACAAACACTGGTCACGTGCGAAATCAGATTTCTTTACGCCTTGCCACAGTTTTGTAAGGGGAGGTAGCATTTTGTTTACATTGCAGGGGTAACAACAACATAAGAAAAACAAATACAAAATTAAATAAAACTTATACTTTTATGCATTAACTATTTCCAGTTCATTAATCGGATAAAATAGGACAAATTATGTGCAGTAAGAAATTATTTGTTTGTTTAATGTTGTAACATATAAATGTTTTCATTTTATTTTATCATTATATTTTTCGCTTCCTTATTGCGATGGTATTTATGAGCAAATGTTCCTGTATGTTTAGTGAGTGCAGTACTTCTCTGTTGGTCTTTTTTTCTGTCCAGGGTATTCTCAACATCCTTCTGTAGCATTTCATTTCGAATGATGTAACCTTTTTTAAAACTGTTTTGTTGAGGGTCCAAGTCTCGCAGCCGTATGTTGCTACTGGGAATATACATGCTCTGATCAGTTATAACTTTGTTTCTTTGCTTGTGCCTTGCCATAAGTTTTTCATCTGTATTAGTTTTAATATTTTTTAATTAATGAAAATAAATATCCCGTTCAACCTCTGATGGGTTATAATTGGGATATATATTGTTTTCAATTCCAAATGATATGAACAACTGCCGATATTAGAAAGTGGCATCATATTTACATATTCAACTGATACACGTTACAAAGTAGTGAATACTTATATGGTTTATTACTCTCAATGCTAATTTCTCTGCCATGATGTCAAAGATTTTGTAGATTTGCGCACCAAAATGTGTCGTCAGAGCTGAAAAGTGCTCTTCATCAATATCATGAACACAATGTAAAAAAATGCAAAAGCTATCCAAGACGATTATGTTTACAACAAGGGCTCTTATTTATACGCACGGACATAAATATTACAAAGGTGGAGGAACAGTCGTTATACATAAACACGACCTTAAACAAGTTTATTTTTGATGTGATTGTTATTGTTGCTTAGAATTGACACCACTGAATTCTGGGAAAACCCCTAGGTACTCAGTCTCCCTCAGCCAACCTGGACAAGTATGTCTGCTAATGAGCTACGGGGGTCTCTGAAGAGATGAAGTCAGTACAGGTCTACTGTACCACCAACAGTTGTACAAAACGTCTGATATGAGTTTGTGAATGGGGTTATCAACCTCATCAAGTCAAACACATTGACACAGAAACCACTACTACACCATCAACAGTTGTACAATACGTCTGTTCTGAGTTTGTGAATCCGGTTATCAATCAAATAAAGTCAAACTCATTCACACAGAAACCACTACTACACCATTATTAGATGTACAAAACATCTGATATGAGTTTGTAAATGGGGTTATCAGTCTAATCAGGTAAAACACATTGAAATAGACACCAATACTACACCATCAACAGCTGTACAAAACGTTTGATATTAGTTTGTGAATGGGATTATCAACCTAGTCAAGTTTTCCTTGCTAAGTGGATATATATGAGGCTGGCAACCTCAACAAATGAAAATAATATATTGATAAACCACTACAACAGGCCCTGGTTTTTGTTTTATGTTAATTCGCCCAGAAATGCTAAAGCAGCAGAGACCCCAGACTCCGAATGGAGCAGTGATGAGTGATGAATACATCCCATGTGCATCAAGTATATAGTATCATTTTGTGAGATATAGGTACCTTGTTAATTGTAATTGAAAAACGCCATTGCCCTTACGCTGTCCAAGCATATATTTTTTTTAAGTTTAATACCCAGCAAAATAAGCGTGATTTCTAATCATCTTCCCTGAGCTACGTTGTGTATACTCAAGAATTTAATTATTCAGAGAAGCTAACATTGGTGGGTGGACAACGAGACAATGCGCTTGTTTATTTTCCAAACAAATGTACTTAGCAGAGGCATTTGTTCTTTTTATTTTGTCTAAAGTTCGTGGGACAAAGCTATCAGACAATTCATGGTACGAAGCTGCAAGACTAAAGTTTCGACATCACTAGTTGTGAGTTAAAAGCAGGGAATCGACACTACATGTCATTTTAAAACAAAACAATCAAAGTTGATTCAGTTATTATAGGAATGAAAGCAAACGTATGAGCAAGACTCTTTAATATTTATACATCTAGAAATATATTTACATCTATAGAGCAAATACTTATAAAAGGAATTTCGATGGATTTACACCAGCTGGGGGCTTGAACGAGCAAAAACCATTACTTAATTCTTCACAAAATGCGACGGATCAGGTATACGGTGCTCTGCCCTATGCAGCATTGTTCTTAACTTCTGAACACGTGAACACTATCAAGATAGAAGCATCATTATCATTATATCTACAACTCTGCCATGAGTCAACATGTGCGAAGGTAGACACCTTTGAAGACCCATATTAGATACTCTTGAGTGTTGGTCACTGGTGGACCACTACTGCAAAGCTAAGGGGAGGCACTCTAGTACGCGTAACCTGAGAATCAGTTTATCAATTTCAGTACACCACAACATATTTGAAACAATGAACTTGGTTGCTGTGGGTTATAAAGTTCGTGGTAATATTAGGACCGTCCTATAAACTTATGAAGGAGATAGAAATAAAAAACCTTTTACAGCCAAACAAAAGCCTTCATAAGGTGGTGTTGTAACGGCTAAAATGTCGTATATCTATAAGTGTGCTGGTGGGTGACACGTTTGTCAGGGATATTCTGTAAAACAGCTTGTTTCGTAAATTGAGTTACATCACTTGTCAGCGCTAGCGACACTTATTTTGTGTGATGATGATGTATTGATTTAAAATGTTTAAACATTACCATTGAGAAATTGCAGAGCGGATAAGATTTGACAGCTCCAAGATATGGATCATGGGAAGACGCTTTTTAATTGTTTTATAAAGCACAAAGTTCTTCCAAGTTTTATATTTAAATTTAACAAAAAAGTAGGTAAATACTTGACCTTGTGTGTGAGTTTTGATCATCATTGACTTAGTGGTTCATGTAATCGTCACTACAGCTAGTCACGTGGTAGGAAGCCTGCACAAAGGTCATCATTGACTTAGTGGTTCATGTAACCATCGCTACAGCTAGTCACGTGGTAGGAAGCCTGCACAAAGGTCATCATTGACTTAGTGGTTCATGTAACCATCACTACAGCTAGTCACGTGGTAGGAAGCCTGCACAAAGGTCATCATTGACTTAGTGGTTCATGTAACCATCGCTACAGCTACTCAGTGTGTAACCATAGGAAGCCTGCACAAAGAATCAATATACTCTTGCAGTAGTGATTTCTGTGTCAATGTGTTTGACTTGTTGAGGTTGATAACCCCATTCACAAACTCATATCAGACATTTTGTACAACTGTTGATGGTACAGTAGTCATGTTATTTCTTCATCTCTTCAGAGGCCCCCCGTAGCTCATTAGCAGACATACTTGTCTAGGTTGGCTGAGGGAGACTGAGTACCTAGGGGTTTTCCCGAAG
This sequence comes from Oreohelix idahoensis, assembly GCA_024509875.1. Taxonomy (NCBI): domain Eukaryota; kingdom Metazoa; phylum Mollusca; class Gastropoda; order Stylommatophora; family Oreohelicidae; genus Oreohelix; species Oreohelix idahoensis. The sequence continues at coordinate 41,396 of JAMPIV010001738.1, read as the reverse complement.
TGCAGTGGTGTCTATTGTGAGTAACAATAACAATAAAATCCAAAAATAAACTTGTTGAAGGTCGTGTTTATCTATAACGACAGTTCCTATCTCCTTTGTAATATTTATGTCCGTGCTTATAAATAAGAGCTCTTGTCGTAAACATATTTGTCTGGGGTGGCTTTTGTATTTATTTAATACAGTATGTTCATGATTTGATAAAGAGCATTTTTCAGCGCTGACGACACATTTTGGTGCGTAAACCTACGAAGACCGGGGATTCGCATAATTACCATTGAGCGCGACAGGCCATGTAAGTATTCACTACGTTTAAGCTTGTATCAGGCGGGAATCTTTTAAAATTTATATTGATAAAATACAAAGAGAAACATAGATATGTTATAAACTTTAACAGTCGTATAACGTTCATAATGATTTACAATTGTCATTTTTTATTTTGTACGTTGGTTGGATACAATTAATGCATGACAGTAAAAGCTTTCATTTAATTTAATACTTTTTTTCTTAATTGTGTTCTGCCCTTGCAGAAAAAAAAAAGTTACCTCCCCTTACAAAACTGTGGCAATGCGTAAAAGAAATCTGATTTCGTACGTGACCAGTGTTTGTGATTGTCTTCGGTTGTTTTCTTCTCTCCCTTCAGTGTTTTTGACATTTCTTAGTTCATCATCACGCTTTTGTAGTTCTTCAGTTCTACACGGTTTGTAATTCTGTCTTGCCTCTCTGCTAATAGACTAACCTAGTGGCTGTAACTGGGTTAGATTTGCGCAGGTAAAACCCATATGGGTCTGCTCCGTTTTTGCGTAGAGTTGTTTGCTCAACCCGTGCCTGGCGATAACAATTACTCGCCCGTAGACGGATGCTGTTTGCACAAGCGACGGATTAGGAGATTAATTTTCGGGACGACACATTTTGGACAGACATGAATGGCATAATTATTTCCGGTACACCTGTGTCAGAGGAAATTAAGATGTTACATCTGATACACATCGTCGAATGAGTTTACAGGTGTGTTTGTGAGTCTGCATACAAGGCAATCGAAAGTTTTATTTCCATATATTTCCTCTGCATTACGAGCATACTTTTTCCTACGTGGAAATATTTGAAAAAGGAGGAAGGCGGCCTTCATGGAGGCCGTAAGGTGGCAGCCCCTCCACCATGCAAAGGCACAACAGGCCAATCACCTGTTTGCTTTAAACTATGATTACGAGTAATATAAGAGAGAAAGCCGGACTGATTCTAAATGCGACGAACTGGAACGGACTACGACTTATGGAACTTGGAACACAAGAAGTATAAATGGGAAAGAAGAGGAGCTGGTGGAAGAGATGAGGAAAGCAAAATTAGAAATCCTGGCTATTACGGAAACAAAGAAAAAGAGACAAGGAGTCATGGATCTCGATGGCAACACGCTGCTATACAGTGGTGTACCCACATCTGAAACAGGTAAGGGGGCGTGGGTTGCATTGTGGCCTAAAACTAAAAGATAGTATCAAGGGATAGAACTTTGTCTCGGAGCGCATTATGGTTGTAAAACTAAAAGAAGGAGAAACCATAGTCAACCTGGTCATAGCGTATAGGCCAAATGAGGATGAGAGAGTAGAGGTCAAGGAGGAATTCTTCGAGCTGCTTCAAAGAACAGTGGATGACTGCCTAGATGAAATTATCATGCTCGGAGATTTCAATGCCAGAGTTGGAAATGACCATGCTAGATGGGGTGGAGCTATCGGAAGATATGGAGAAGATACTCTCAATGACAATGGAAAACGACTCCTTAGATTCTGCAGTGAGCAGAATCTGATCATTACCAACACAAAGTTCCCCCATAAGCGCATACATGCATACACTAGGTGTGAACCAACAAAGAAAGAGAAGTCTGTGATCGACTATGACATTGTTAGGAGGAACTCATTCAAATATGTCCGGGATGCTAAAGTCTGGAGGGGGCCAGAGATTGGAAGTGATCACTACCTACTTACAATAAAAAAAAAAAACAGCTGAAAGAGTTGCCCAGCCTAGGAACTGCCCAGCATCACGCAAGAAACCAAGTAAACGAAAGGAAGAAATGAGCATTAAGACCTACAAGCTGAGAGAGACAGAAATTAAGACCAGGTATCAGGGGCTTATTGCTACAGCGGTGAGAAACACAAATGAACAACCTGATGACTTGGAAACCCTGTGGCTTAAATTCAAGGACATCATAAAGACAGCTGCTGCAGAAGCATGTGGTGAAGTCCGACTTGGGAACAAGAGAAAGAGGACACCTTGGTGGACAGAGGAAGTCAAAGAGAAAATAAGAGAGAAGAAAATGGCATGGAAACAATACTTAGGAGCTATAAACACAGCAGGACAAATAGAGAAATATAGAGAATATGTGATATTCAGAACAGAAGCAAAGAACAAGGTGCTAGCCGCAAAACAGAAGTCCTGGGAAGAATTTGGAGAAAAGCTAGAAAAAGATGCACAAGAAAAAGATAAATTGTTCTATAAGACCCTAAAGAACATGAGGAAGGAAAAACAATGTCCTCTCAAATTTATAAAGGACAAGCAAGGCAAATTGCTTAATGCCCCGAAGGAAGTAATGGAAAGGTGGAAAGAATATTTCTCAGAACTCCTTGATGGTGAGCAATGTCAAGCATCAGAAATGATAACCACTAGCACAGAAGAGGAAACAAATGGTGATGAAGATGACATAAAGATGGAAGAACTGAAGGCAGCAATGGAGAAAATCAAGATGGGCAAAGAAGCAGGGCATGATGGTATAACACCAGAAATGGTTAAGTACATGGGAGCATCAGGCGACCTATTTCTCTTAAGGGTCCTACAGGCAGCGGGGTGCAAACGGACCATATTAAAGGACTGGGAGATTGCCATTATAAAACCAATTTTCAAAAAGGGTGACAATCGACAATGTGGAAACCATAGATGCACATCCCTTCTCAGTGTCCCTGGTAAAATCTAATCTAGAATCCTAGAGCAGAGACTCCGACGCCTAGCTGAGCCACAATTGGATGAGGTCCAGTGCGGATTCCGAGCAAACCGAAGTACTCATGACCTAATCTTCACACTCAGACAGCTGAGTGAAAAGGTCCTTGAGTATTAGAGTGAGATCCATCTTTGTTTCAAAGATCTGAAAAAGGCATTTGACAAGGTCCCCTGGAGCAAACTTTGGGACTGTTTGGCAAGGAAGCATATTCCAGCAACTCTGATTCATGCTATACAGAGCTTCTACAAGTCTTGCAGAAATTATGTGAGGACAGCAGTTCAGGCCCACCACTTGTGTAAGACAAGGTGATATCCTGTCACCTTATCTTTTCATACTCCTCATGGACGATGTTATCAAGTCATGTAAGGAGAGAACAAGAAAGTATTCAGTGGGGTACTGGAAGATGAGACAGGTCTGTATTTCAGAGCTGGCATTTGCTGATGGAAGAGAGGGATGGTCATAAGTAGTTATAAAACAAAATCCATGGTGATATTACAAAAAGAAAGAAGACATCAGATTAAGCTGAGAGAACAGGTCTTGGAGCAGGTCGACCACTTTAAATACCTACTATAGACTGAAAGGGAGGCATCAAAGAAGAGTTGGCCACTCAAAAAGCAGCAGCTGGGAGACTTTTTCAGGACTTAAATCGAGGATTCCTCAGCACGAGAGAGGTTGGTAAGAAAACGAAGATGGCTGTATACCGCTCCACCCATGTCGCAGTCTTGACATATGGATGCGAGTCATGGGCAATGACCACAACCCATAAAAGCCAGATCCAAACCTCAGAAATGTGTTATCTGAGAAAGGTGGTTGAAGTAACAAGAAGAGACATGGTCCGCAACCAGACGATACGTCAAGGCCTACAATTCCACCCCCTGCAGACCCAAGTAGAACAGTCCCAACTAAGATGGTTTGGCCATATCTGGAGAGTGGGAGAAGATCGGCTACCATGACAAGCATGGGAAACAAAGAGCCAGGGATCCAGACTCCTAGGACGACCCAGAGTAAGCTGGGAGGACAACATTAGACAATCTTTGAATGACCAAGGACTAGAATGGAACCAGGCCAGGAGGAAGACAGCCGATAGGATAGTCTGGCGCTCTCTGTTCCAAACCTCTACACCTCACGGTAGAAGGGGAACGACGAAGTAAGTAAGGAAATATTTGAAATTACCCCCAAAACACACTTGTTAGAAACGATTCGAGCCATGCTTAGCATCGTAACAAACAAATGCGGCGGAAGACAGTGATTATAATCTGACACTTTTTGCAAGTCTAATTAACTGTGAGAATCGCTAGCCAAGACGACAACCAAACCTTGACAGAGCCTAGATTCAAGATTCTTATATCGGAACCGGACAATTGTTTGAGCAACTGTGAGGACTTCAGAGCCCAGAATAAACTCTACCATTTAACATTGACACCGGTAATCTGAGGAATATAAAGCACAGAGTCACAGTGGAAATTCGCTGTTAAAAAAACGACCCCTAGGAACACGTGTAAGAGGCCTATTCAAGAGCCTTTTTTCCTCTGAGCAAACAGTCTGTGAGCCAAGATTGGCGTAAGTGTACATTTTACATTCTACATTTTTCATTTACTAATATGTGAACTAATATGTATACATCGCCATGTGAATATTAATATGTGAAAATTGCTACTGGATGTCCAACTCATGTGAGGATGGCAACCGCAGAATATAGAATGATGATTTTATGAACCACCATTACGAGGGCTGGTGACTGCATTATTGCTAGTTTCTTATAGAGAACTAAAAGCGTAGGTAATCCTAAGTTCCATATGGAGCACGCCGGAAAAGATGAAAGAACAGATGTACATTCTAATTGTAATATTTACAATTACTAACCAGTGTAAATGTCTGTGTAACAATATTCACTTTAAAAATAATGAAAGTTTCAAGCTTTTCAACATATGTAAATGTAAATGAAAACATATTCAATCTATATTGTGAACATTTTTAACCGATGAAAATTTAAATTTAAACATATGCTATCTATACTATTCATTTGAATGAAAAGTAAATATAAAGTTATTCAATTTAAATTTAAAGAAAATTTTCTCTTGAGGGATTAAGCTTAATTCTCATCTAGGGTAAATTCTGAGGTAGATGGGATGGTGGAATACACAAATGGGGACACACAAGTAGGTGTCGGGAAACTCGGTACTCAGGAGAGCATTTTGTTTCCATTCTTTTACCATAGTCGTTGGTGGCGCCAGTGAGGGTAATAATCTCTGGAACAAAGGATGGGTAGACGGGGCCTGATGTAGAGCTAGAAACCGTCATCAGAAGGTCTTAGAGACGCGGGACCAGCTTTGCAGTTACTCCCTGATCTTACTTGGCACGTGCTGTCCCTTTAATCTTGACCAGAGACGTGAGAACTCCAGTGAACTTTCTGCTCTAATCTCAAAAACCCAGCCGGAGCAGAAACTACCATTTGCAGCTAAGTCAAACCTAAACTATGATATATGACTTCTTACATAAAACCATCATTATATCACAACAGTGATGATATTTTTTTCTAATAAATCAATATTCATTATTTTAAAACTTTGTTAAATCTAAGTGATTATAAAATCTGTTATTTGTAAATATAAAAATTTAGCGTCGATGTAATAATTTTGGAGGTACTGCATGTTTGTCTCAGTCAAGTTACTAAATACACTCTAAACAGAGCTATACCATAATAATAATAAGAGTAAATCAGGGTGGGGGCTTGAGCGAGCTAATATTAATTATTGCTTAATTCTTCATAAAAGGCGGCGGATCAGATGTAAGTTAACAATTGCCCTGCCCAATACAGCCTTGTTCTGGACTTCTGAAATATCTTATGAAGACTCCCTTGAGATAGAAGCATCATTATTATTCTATCTACACCTCTGCCAAGAGTAATCTTGTGCGAAGGTAGACACCTTTGAAGACCCATATTAGATACTCTTGAGTTTTAGCCACTGTTGAACCACTACTGCAAAACAGTGAAGTCTATTCCGTGATAAATACTAACACAACTACAGATGAGCTGACTGGAGCAGAATTACAACATTGTCACGTAGGTTTTTTTGAGATTATTAATATATGTCATAGTGGTATGAGAATGATTGTTAAAACCATTAACTAAGATAATAAATAGTTTGAAAACAAATACGCTATCAAGTAAGCAGAAACTACTGTCGTGGAACGACTCTCCCCGACTGTTTCTTCTGTCTATTATTTTATCCCTCTACAAATTTCTCCTATTCATTAGACAAGAAACCAAAAAGTCTCTCTGTCTCTAGTATTAGATTTCACAGTATTTGCTAGCCTCAGGATTCACACGGCCAAAAGGTAATAAATTATTCACTTGGCCAGCCTAAATCTTTCCACTTGAAAAGGTGAAAATCAGTCCTACGAACAGACCGGATGTCACGAACAGGACACACGTAAATCAAGAAAGGGGCAGAAACTCTGCCTGCCGCTGCAAACACGTACACAGTGGATACTAGGGCGAGTTTTGTTGAAGATACTTGATATCCCTGTGACCAAGATGTATTTGCTACAATGCCACCCAAACACAGCCCCCCCCCCTGCCCGGGAACCTCACCTGGAATTTTGGGAGGGAATTTTAAGCATTCTTCTTGTAACCATCGTTCGAAGCAGATGTGATTGTATGGGCCTCTGTCGAGGCTACTTTGTACGTGTTGCAAAATATCGGTAGTGAATTCAGTTGAGCGAAGTAAGTAGATCTAACTAATACTGCTGATTTTATAACATGAATAATCATATGTTTATCAACAGCTTGCTATTGCAGTAACTTTTTGTTAACGTTTAAATGCATTTCCATTTTCAGTGACAATAATGGTTATTTGCATCTTTACAGATCCCTCAAACTAATGTATGTTTGCTGAGGTTCTAGACCTAATTAACCACTGATCTTTATTTCACAGCCTGGCAGAAATAAGACAGTGTTAAATAATATGATGTTTATTATTGTTGTTACTTTGGAATTTGCATATTGATCCAAGCAAAACAGAAGTGTCTTAGTGGTGCTTCTATCTTCTATTCTCTATAAGGCTTCTGTGTTCTCTGTCAAGAATACAAACTTCATAACAGTGTTCCCAATCACTTCTTCTCACTTTGTCACATAAGAAACATTAATGTGTTTTTCATTATGGAAGGTTCTTTACATTTATTTAATGCAATCCTATGCATATACTATTTTATGTATGATTGAAGAACTATTTTATTATCAGTATATGAATGTTATTTGCTACAGGAACCAAGACGTTTAGAATGCTTGCAATTATTTAGCTATTTAATGAATTTACCACTTGACTGACAAAATGTAAGTCAGCAGTTCTCAAGCCTTGAGACCATGACTACCCTCCAAATGATTTACTGCTTGAGTAAGCAAGAATGTAAATCATTGGTTCTCAGACCTTGGCAGCAATGACACCCCACCAAGTTAAAGCAGCATAGGAAACTATTACCCGGTGGTTCTCAAACCATTGTTGACAGTGACCCCAGAATTAAAATACTGCTCTATGGGCACTAGGTGAACCAGTGGTTCTCAACCATTTGATGACCCCAGCCCCCATACCTCACAGTTGTGAAACACATTGCCCACATGGGGAAAACCACTGCTGTAAATACGCAGACAGTCAGATAGAGACTGAGAACTCAAGATACGCTATAATATCAGTTAAGAAGGAGTATTTCATAGATAATAGATCACACACTGTTAATGAATGATAGTTATCATTGTGTTAATTTAATTTCTGATGGACGCTTACCGGCCATCAGACTTAGGAGATGACTGCTCTTGAAACCACTAATGGGATTTCAATTGTTTCCAGTTCACCCAGGTTGCGGTTACACAGTACTAAACTCAGGTTGTGGTTACCAGATACTAAACCAGGTTGCGGTTACCAGATACCGAAACCAGGTCCAGGGTACGAGTCCATGGTACCAAAGATTACCCTTACCCACCATACCCTATCAAATAGGTTATCATACCCAACCATATTCTATCACCCAGTAACCATACCACACATCCCATAAGCAGAAGAGGTATTCAGCAGAGGTGACTTACCCCATCCTTATCTGTGATGTGCACTGAGTCCAGGAAAGCAAACTCTGACACCCTGTGAACCCATAGAACTGTTTATGAGACCAAAGTGCTGGAGCATACCAAACCAAGAGAGTCCGAACACAAATCATCTCCGCAGCTACTACAGTCCTTGAAGAGATGAGTATTAACACCTACCAACAACACTACCATATACAAGATCTCTGGGCCAAGTGATGACCAAACTAGTTGTTTTTTTTAAACAGTAGAGCTAAACTCTTTTTTTTTTCATATTTATATGTATAATAAGAAATGTGAGATTCTATACCCTTTTATTCAACTTTACATAACAGAGTCTGTTGTTATTTTTCTTGTTAACTTTATTTGGGCTGTATTTTTGTTTTAAATATAAATCTACACCCTGGGGGCTCATCCATAATTCAATTAATTTCTATTGGATCGGGATATTTTAAATGTGGCTGGACACCAAATCTCTTTCTCAATCTTATGTGCTTTACACAGTCCTTTTGTAGGATTCCTGAGGAAGAATTTATCGTCCAGAAAATATCCTGTTTAGTTGCCAGAATTCTCTTTGTATTAAGGATTTCTAGTACACTATTTCCCGAGGAGAGGCAGTTTCTTCAAACTCGGAAGCTATCATTAAGACATTATTATCTTTATTCTTCCATTCCATTCAATCTGTCCCATATCTCCTCAAAAACACCTCGCGACAACTACACATCAAACCCCTAACCCGACAACTGACTACAGAAATTGCAGTTATATAACTACGTTTAGAAAAAGAAAGCAGACATTCCACCAACAGTGAACCAAAAACATGGAACAAGAGAAACAGTTTATCACTGACATAACAAATAAAACAACACAGTCAAACAATAAACAATCAAAAAGAAGAATTACTTATTGCCATTTTAGACACCATACGTCAAATCATCATTGATAAAGTCATAAATCTGCTCGAGTTAAGGAAGTCCACACTATCGGTAGACACACGTGGAATCGAAAAATTCCCAATGGATCTTCTTTCTAGCTAGAAGTACTTTTAACGACACGTCGGTACACTAGCAATAATAGATATAGAGGTAAAATCATTACACTTAGAAAATATAAATAAATAAGTATATGTATCGAATAAGCTGCAATACACGAAAATACTTACGACGTGACGACTAAACAGCCGGCAAGTAGTCATAGAAATAGACCTTTTAATGACTAATATAAAAGTGCCCCACCCGTGTGTTACCGGGGCCCCAAAGTGGAACAAAGAATAGTAACACTGTACCTTATCAGGCATGTCGTAAAAAGCGACTAAGATTAGTTGGGCATGAGGTTGGGTCCTAATCCCGTAAAAAAACTTTTTACCACAAAAACTTCAACAAACATGGACAAAAGTTAAGAATATAAATCAACTCAGACGCCCAAGACAGACGAAGGTCCTCTGGAATAGTAGCGCGTGAAGCAACATAGAGAAAGCCGAAAGGAGTCTGGGTTGTCGACTAACCTTTTTTTCGTCTAGGAAAATCTCCAGGATTGGCACCTGGAATGTTCGCACTCTGTGTGAACAAGGGAAAACTGCACAGGTAGCAGCAGAAATGGAATGACAGGATTGATATCCTGGGTCTCTGCGAGACACGGTGGAAAGGCATAGAGAAGAGGAGATTGATCGCAGGAGAACTGGTGTTGTCCACAAGACATGAGGAAGAAAGAGCCCACCACAGTAAAGGAGTGGCTCTAAAGCTGTCCAAGGAAGCACAGAAGGCACTTATATAATGGGGAGCAATGGGACCCCGACTTATAACAGCGAGGTTTAAATCAGCCACAAATAAAGTAAATATAAACATCAGTCAGTGTTATGTACCAACAAACGATAAAGAAGAATCTGAGAAAGAAGACTTTTACACCAGACTACAAAGTGTCTTGGACAATAAGAAAAGAAAGGACATCACAATTGTGACGGGGGACCTAAGTGCGAAAATAGGAACAGACAACACTGGCTTTGAAGAAATCATGGGAAAGCATGGGTTAGGTATGATGAACGAGAATGGGGAACTATTAGCAAACTTCTGTGCTTTAAATTAACTAGCTATAGGAGGAAGCATATTTCCAAATAAAAGAATACATAAAGCAACATGGATATCACCAGACCACATAACTGAGAATCAGATTGATCACATATGCATAAGTAAGAAGTTTAGGTCCTCATTGCATGATGTGAAAGTATGTAGAGGAGCAGATGTTGTATCAGACCACCATCTTCGGTGTGCTAAAACAAAATTACAAATCAAGAAATGTACAACAGCATATAGCTATAGACAACTGTATAATGTGGGATTTCTAAGAAATCAGGAAATAAGAGAAAAATTTGCAATCACAGTATCCAACAAATACTAAGTACTCCAACAGCTGGAAGATGAAACAGATACGGAAGACCACTGGCAACAAGTAACAAACATATGGAACGAGACATGTGAAGAAGTACTGAGAAAAAGAGAACATCAGCACAAAGCATGGATAATAACAGAAACCATTAATAAGATAGAAGACAGAGAAAAACAAGAAGGCAGATTTAAACAGAAGCAAAACCAGAAGCTCCAAAGCCAAAGCTCATGAAGTGTACATAGAAGCAAACAAAGAAGTAAGAAGAAACATCAAAAGAGACAAAATGAAATATATTGATGGTTTGGCAAGGGAAGCAGAGGAAGCTGCAGCCAAAGGAAATATGAGGGATGTGTACAACAACACAAAGAAGCTAACAGGGAAATATAAGCAAGAAAATGGCCTCATAAAGGGTAAGAAGGGAAAATTGCTTAGTAAAATACAAGAACAAATGCAGAGATGGACAGAACATTTTGAGGAACTTCTCAATAGACCATCTTCAACTAATTCCCCATCCAGCCTATCTTTACATCCAGACTATCTTTACGACTATATTTTAATCAGACGCAATTTCTCTCCTTATACAAAATACAAGTTACACTGCACCCACTTACACAATTATGTGACAAATACGCACAACGTGAAAACAAACTATGGATAACATATATGGGTAGGGGTTGAGCAACACAATAACTTAAGGTTCATTATGTTTATTATTACTAGAAATTCACAAAATCAAGCATATTCATTAATAAGCATGGTTTACAGACAAATGAAATTAACCCAATATGTCCTCCCCTATTGTAAAGGAAAAGAAAAGGAAGATCCCAACAGAGGTTAATTAACCCAAAAGATCAAAAGTTAACAATAAGTGTATGGAATAGTCAGTAAGGGAAAAGAACAAGTTCCTAATTAAGCTATCCCGTAAATACTCAGGTTAGTGACACAAAAAAGAAGATTTGTATGATAGTGGTAAAAAAAGAAAAATATGCTTCTCTCTTTCGGTTCGTTCACTCAGTCATACTGTGGCCACACGCATACTCGCTTACCCAATAGTTATCGCAGGTATTCCTTGGAAATAAACACTAACAAGTATTATGACCCTACAGTGTCAGATTATTTGCCAAATCCAGCTCCATACTATAATTGGTGCTGAATGCTTAAATAAGGTAGTCGCCGAAGTTGGTGCATTAATTGTATTTTCCTGGATACTTCCTGTATCACTGCATTTAGTTGGTTGGAATAAGAGCGTATTCGTGGTGGTCACCGTCATAGAAGAAAATGTATATGGTTCCGGTGTTGTCTAGCCTCTGGTTGCTGAGACACTCTGTTACGTTATGAAAATGTTAATGATAATAATTATCCGCTGTTCTCTGAGTTGATGGCCGAGTCTAAACAGTGAGTTCTCTTGAGTATAACCACGAGGAAATCTACTGTCATATGTCATATATATATATATATATATATATATATATATATATATATATATATATATATATTTATATATTTATATATTTATATATTTATATATATATATATATTTATATATATAGCTAGCCACAGCTTGCTGATGAGATTGATATGAAAATCTGGTAATGTTCACGTCCAGTTAATATTATATTTATTGTTTCTAGTTTGGCCTCTCTCATGAATGAAGAAAGTGGACCGCTCAGGTCACAACACGAAGACTCAACAATACAATAATATCTCTGGATGCTTATAAGATTATAAGACCGCTAGTTTGCTGGGTTTTTGATCAGCCTAGATTTAGGAAGACATACAAACATTTGACCATAATATCAATATCGTATCCTAATACGCGTTTAGGTAAGACCTCTTAACCCCTCCGTTATTAAATTAGATTATAAACCACAAGTGTCGATCTTATCTTATCGCTTCTAATGCGTGATATGAACACTAGTCATATATAAAATTACACATAATGAATAAAAGTAAATTGTATTCCGTCAATAATCAATCGCCTATCGTCTTATTACCTTATTAAACCATCTGGAATAAATCGGATTCGTGGACTATGAAAAGGCATTTGACAGTGTAGACAGAGAATCGCTTTGGAAATTGATGAGGCATTATGGAATTCACATGAAGATCATTAACTTAATAAAGAAGACATAAGAAGACATGACATGCAGTTCTTCATGAAGGACAACTTACAGAACCGTTTAGGATTAGAACGGGAGTGAGACAGGGATGCCTCTTGTCTCCATTTCTTCACTTACTAGCAATAGATTGGGTTATGACAACATTGACATCACACAACAGAAATGGAATCCAATGGAATCTGACTAAACAGCTTGATGATCTGGATTTTGCAGATGACTTGGCTCTTCTGTCCCATAACCATAATCAAATGCAAGAGAAAATGAAAATTCTCGATGAGAGAGGTCACAACAAGTGGGCCTGAAAATACACAGGGAAAAGACACAAAGAGAATAAATGCAAGAAATAATAACAAGGTTGAACTTGTAGAAACACCACTAAAAGATGTAGAATCTTACACATATCTTGGAAGTAATATAGACAAAGTTGGAGGGACAGACAGTGATATCAAAATAAGAATACAAGAAGCAAGAGGAGCTTTCATTGCATTTGGGAAACATATGGAGAACAAGAGAAATCAAGACCAACACGAAAATAAGAATCTTCAACTCAAATGTCAAGTCAGTCCTATTGTATGGCTCTGAGACATGGAGAACAACAAAAACAACAACCAAAAGCTACAGACTTTTATAAATGGGTGCTTGCGTAGAATAGAAGGACTGAAATGGTATGACAAAGTCACAAATGTGGAATTGATGACAAGAACCAGACAAGTGCCAGTGGAACAAGAGTTGAGAAGAAGACGCTGGCGATGGATGGGACACACATTGAGGAAACCTGTTGATAGCATTGCAAGGCAGTACTTGTTCTAGAATTCACAGGGAAAAAGAGGCAGAGGTAGACCAAAAAAACACATGGAGAAGAGAGCTGGATACAGAGGTGAAAATGATGAAGAAAACATGGAAAGAACTTGAGCGGATGGCACAGGACAGGAAGACTTGGCATGTGTTTGTTGAAGGCCTATGCTCCTTGGGGAGCAAAAGGGTATTGATAAAAGTGCTTTCTCCCCCCCCCTCTTCCCCCCCCCCCCCCCCCCCCCCCCCCCCCCCCAAAAAAAAAAAAAAAAAAAATTAATAAATAAAAAAATAAAATAAAAAAGGGACAGGGATAAAAGTTCAGTGGTCAAAATATTATAAAAAGTTGCACAATATAGCCCACTTATAACCGATAAATCACGCCTTTGTCAGGTTTCGTCGAGATGTCGAATCTGGGAAATAAGTTAAGAAAAAACAAAGTTAACCATGAGATACTTGCAGACGATACAAAGAAGTTAGGGGAAGCCATTCTATTTATTTTTTGCAAAGGGGAACAATTTATCTATTAACAAAAATGAAATTAAATAACATAATTGCATTACTTATTTAACTTTATCAGTTTATTTTAATAAATTAAATAAGACATAAATGGTTCACTTACTTTATTAGTACATTTTTAAAATTAAAAAAAAAGTGATTGTGTGTCTCATGTTTAGAGTAAATAAACTTTCAATAATACCGAGTTTGATGCACATGTTAAAGTAGTGAACTCTTATATGCTCTGCCACTTTCAATGATAGTTTTAGGATACATACATAAGTTCCAGTCGCACATGTGCTCCCGAAATATTTGATCAGCGCCAAATAGCGCACTTCCACAATCATTTAAATCCATATTCTGACATGGTCTTTCCTGTTCTACTCTAATGGCCGGAGTGAATAAGAGCTCTGGCATCCGCTTCTAATTATAAAAGTGCAGGGTTCGGTTCCTAGTACAAGGACTATTTTTGATGTCATTTTTTTCAGAACCATTGGGTCATAATCATTTCATACTTCCGCCTGATCCCCTGGGTAGTGAGGCTGGATGTCGAGCCTTCTCGGATAAAGACAAACAAATAGTAGGTTTCGAGTACAATTTGCGCATGTTAAAAATCCCTCGACAATTGGAAAGCGTAAAGAGTAGGTCATACGGGTGCTGCCCTAGCAGAATTTACAAAATTAGGAATACCGATCTGATAAAAAAATATTTATAGAATGAATGATTCCTAAATACACACATTGGGATCCTTGCCGGTGCTGTGGAGTTCGTGTACTGTGCATAGATCCTCCTTGAGATATAAGGGAGGACATGAAGAACTGATGGAGTTGTCCGTGTACAATCAAGATGGTCCTTAAATCCAAACGAAACAATCCTTGTCTAGCTTGGGTTGTAGAGGTTAGCCAGAGAGAGCGCCATGTCAACTTGAAAGCTAGATTTCTTTAGGCCCTGCTTCCAGTCCAGTTCTCGGTCGTTGTCACGAGTATGGATGAAGGTTATGTCTAAGTTTAGGCAGGGTATGGATGAAGGTTATGTCTAAGTTTAGACAGAGTATGAATGACGGTTATGTCTAAGTTTAGAAAGAGTATGGATGAAGGTTATGTCTAAGTTTAGACAGAGTATGGATGACGGTTATGTCTAAGTTTAGGCAGAGTATGGATGAGTAGTGTGAAAGTAGATATAGACAGAGTCACTAATGTAAAATTAAGAGGGATGTTTGACTTCTTGAGAGAAGAGTATTGTAATTAAGTAACTATTGTCTTTTTTCCAGCAACACTCCTGACAATTACAGTACCACACACTTCCACCAGCCTCTCTGCTAAATAGGTTAATCTATTACAGTACACAGAAGAACACATCATTTATGAATTTTGTGGGAATATGTAACTTGGTATTAACATGTGCACAAGTTAACATCATTTGACAGGTAGAAAGTGAATTCTGACTGCTTATAACTTATAAATGTATTTATTAATGAAATCCAGATTTAAAAACACAATAATAGCCTCACGAGCTCTGATGGGGTAGTGATTTTCTATCACAACAAAATACAATCAAGAACACCAGCGAATTGGATTGATTCCAAACCACCACCACGCGTACAAATACAAAACCAAGAAAATTTAACAAACAGGGGCAGCCCGTAGTCCTCTGGTGAAAACGGCTGCTAATGTTTCGTTAATATAGTCCAGAAAGATGTATCTGCTATGCTGGAGAAACACTAAGTAACAGTTCTCCAGTCACACTACTAAAATAATATCCCACAGTACTGCAGCAACGTAAGGGAAATAAATATTCCGTCTCTGTAGCGAATATCTGTAGGCTGTGGAAAGAAAACAAAACTATCACAAAAGCACTGAGTGGTACTACTGCAAATTAAGGCTCTTAGTGTGTAAAGTACTCAACCCAAATGGTGTATTACTAGTGCCTGTAACAAAGTGTGCAAAAATACGCTTAGTTAATGGACTGATAGAACGACCAGAGAAAGAATGAATTGTGAAAGCCTTGAACTACACAGTGTAACTACGCATTCTGAAAATAGTAGCGATCGCGCATGCGCATTCGGTTATGTTATCAGAGAGAAGCCGGTATGCAAAATTTACAAATGGTGAAAGCAATTTGTCGAAAGTTGGTACATAATTTCTTTTAAATTAGGACTAGATAGCAGTGAATTATGAAAAAGGTTATAGACTTTTACAGAAGGGATATGCAGGAATGGAAATCCGAAAGGAAAGCTGACGGAAGTATGTATATATGAAAATATTTGAAGTTTTATGTGACTTTCACATCCTATGTCTAACCTAGTGATGGATTTTATAAAGTTATAGTAAATACATGCCATACCCGATTGTAGGTTTAAGTATTTGAATAGGAAGCTCCCAGTAGGAGAAGATCAAGGAAATATAAGACAACGGGCTGGATAAAATTGGTTGAGTGTGTATTGAAACGTTTGCTGGGACAGATGCACATAATACCCAAAATGAAAGAATATTTCAGTGCTGAAAAGAGACAAAACCTACCTGCTCCCTCGGACGCCCGCGCTTAAGAGAACGCTCAGTTCAAAATACACACAACTAAAACTCCAGCCAGAAGACCAGTAGAGTGCTGTCTATACTACGTCAGTTACCACTGTACGCAGGGCGTCATTCTTCGCCAATTACAGTCTTCGTAAGAGCTTGAAATCGATCTTAGAGGGTTCTATAGTCAAATTTCAAAACGCTGAAGTCAAGTGGACCTTCGATCCTGCTACCTAACCATAACAGGAGCCCAGAGGTTGAAGTAATCCATATTGTTTTTCCCCTGATTGCTGTGATTGGACTGAAGTGACTTTCAGAAATACTGTTATGTGTCAACCCATATCTGGACAAGTGCTGTTTCAAAGCTGAGTAAATAGTGACTATGCCAGTGGCAAATGTGAGAGTTCAACAGTCAGATGATGATGATAAAGGGAACAGAATTAAAAGAGACAGACTAGTATAATTAACAACAGTAAGAGAACATGTTTGGTGTAAAATAAATTTAAAGATCCCATGAGGACTTTTTTGGTTTCAGTTTAAACTTCTAATTATATTATCAACTTGATGTAAATATATAACCATAATCACGATCGTCCAACACTCACCCTTCATTTCAGAATTAGATAGATATCCAGAATAAATTATGAAATTGTACTCATGAGACTTATTAAATTTTGAGCTGTTTAAGTTGAGCTACTTTTTTCTAATTTTATTATAATATCACATGAGATACTAAAGCTAAGGTGGAAAAGTATATTACTGAAACCTTAAACTATTGTCTAGCTCAGAGTATTAGCAGCCGTAGCTCAATTGTGATACCGGTGTTCTTCTCTGACACTGGGAATTCATACATTTGTGGCAGTTAGGGAACGATGTACAGTCAAAGGGAAGGAATAAAGAGAACTAGGAATGGGAAGGTTCAGATAGAGTACAAAAAAGAGATGCGCGAACAATGTTGCGCATGAGAGAGGTGAAGGATAATCCAGGGAATGCACGCTTTTTTCAGCGGGCAGTCCAGAAACGTGAGGCAGAGAGGGAAGCCGCATATACGCGGGTAGCCATGTTAATGGCGTACTCAAGTAGTTTGGGATGAATATTTCATGGACAAGAAGTAGTTGGGTAATGATTAACCCGAATTATTGAACAGTGAGAATTCTTGTTCAGAAGGAGAAAACCGTGTGAGTTAGTTTTATTCGGAAAGGGAAAAGGTACGTAGAGTGATTCATGATACATATAGACAGTAGTCATGTTCCTCAGTGATAAAAGGGAAAACAACATCCCCGGAGAGGCCCGGTCTACCAATAGATAACCTGAACACTGAGATGATAGATAACAATAGACATAAGAAATTATAAGGAAGAAACAACAGAACTAGAGACTATAGCACCTGCATGATCACTGATGGTTAAAAGGTCAGAAGGTGTAGATTCGATACTGAGCGAGAGAGAGTGAGGAAAGAAAGAACTTACATTATATATTCTATGATGGACCAAATGTGGAGGTCAGAGCAGACAGCAATGATCCTTTCATATGTAAATAAACACTATTCAAATTACTATGGCGTTATCGCATCATGTGCTGTGTGTGTGTGACTGTGTGGTATACAGCATAGTATAGCTAACCCCAGAGGTAAGCGAACCTGGACAGACATTGTCATACATGATTCATAATACAACCAGTGCTGCCACATATTATGATTTTGGTGCCGTAACCAACCTCTAGCAGCACACACACATTGTTTATAAACAGGAGTTCAGAAACTATGCTTTATGCTGTCATCTCTCCTCGCTTCAGGCAGAAGACATAGAGACGTTTGACGCTGTAACAGATTTCAACAACCACGAACGACAGATAGCCATGATAATACAAGAATAACACAGACAGAAGACACCATAATACATTTTCGTATCTGTGGCAGACCTCACCAACTACAGATGGCAGAGTACAACGAAGAAAAAATTTCATATTTAAGTTTCGATAACATAAAAAAAAAAAGAGTGACAACAGTGTAAGTTGTAAACATAGAACAAAGTGAACAGTATCGGAACCAGCCAATCGAAAACGCCATCTCAAAAACCAAGTCGGAATTTTCTTCTTTCAAATCGACCTGCACGAGAATAAGGCCACAACAAGGCAAAGTACACCACACATTATAAAATTCGGGAGCCGAGACCAACCTCAGCCAGCATTGAAAATCAGTCATTCATCAAGACAAAGTACAACACGCGAACTGGTTGATGACAGACTCCAGAAACCACGGACGGCAGATAGAAGGCAGGGTTGTAGTTTCACGGCATACGAAGAATACAGTACAGTCACAGTGTAAACACAAGCGGACAGGTTTGGGAACCAGTCAACCAGAAAAACCAGCTCAGAAATCAAGTCAAGATTTTCTTTCGTCACGCCTGCACGAGAGAGGTTCGCAGAAACACAGCAGGTACAATATTCACTGTCCTGTAACGCCAGCTTAGAAATCCACATGGGGACACTCATCACAGCAGACGGTCAGGTCAACGTGTATCGCTCATCAATTAGTCTTAAGACAGGTCATAGAGTGCAGTACAGTAACCGATTCACTGACAGGTTTGTGTGTAGAAAAGATAAAAGTGTGTAGTCCGAATGGTATAAAAATATAACAATAGTGTTTGTGAAATAAAAAGAAAAGTCGGTCACGCGAGCAATATCGCGACAAACGAGTACTCCAACGAAGACGTCTTAATTAATTAGTGTAATTAAACATTGTTGTATTATTATTCTTGTCTTATTAATTAGACATTATAGTAATATTATTGTTATTAATATTATTGCTGTTGTTTAATTACTGTTCTTATTATTAGTATTGTAGTCTCACTAATATTGATTTGTAACAGTGTATGCATAACGTTTTTTTTTTTTAACTGGAACATTATATTTTCTTTTCAGGGAATCCAAGACTAATAGAAAAATTTCCGTTCATTTTCAGGTGCAAGTTAGTTTAAGTTAACGGTAGAAATAAGTAACTATTTTTCAGATTGTGATGATGGCACAGGCCGAACAGACACAATATAACATGCAAGACAGTCCGACTTTGGCCTTCATAAAGACGATTACCGACACATTAGCCAAGGTAGACAGTGCTACATACGCAAACGTAAAAGGTAATGTAGATTTATTTTCAGGTGACCCACATGCATGCCGTAAGTGGCTTACAGAAATTGACAAATATGCAATATCAATAATTGCAGATGAATTGGAAAAAGTTAAAATTGCGATTTTTTCATCTGTTGATCTGATCACAGACTCTATCAGAAGGCGATTGGACACATTACTTAATGAAAGAGATCTTCAAGCAGAGTCTAAATCGTACGATACGATAGGGAAAGGACATTGTCACACTTGTGATAGAGAAAACAGGGACACAAACAAAATCTCAGAAACAGCGGATGTACGCGCACACTGGGACACACCTAATAAAAGAAGAATAAGAATGGCGGTCAGGAATTTTGTGGGAGAAATCAGAAAAGGGAAACCCATAGAAATAAATAACGTCAACATAGCAAACCAACAGAAGTGCCAGATAAGAACACAGAACGGTTGGGAAATGAAGGTAAAACCGGTAGGAGTGTGGAGAAACATAATAGGATCTGATCAGCAAAATATTATAATAAAGGAAGAAGGTAATAGGAATAGACCATGGACAAGTCAAGTTAGGACAACAGTCCAGAAACAGGAAAACATACAGAGAGACAGGGTCAGCGTTGGTACACAAGAACCAGAGACACATGAAACACAGATGATTAGTGCCGGAACACAAACTGAGATAGATACTGTAGCGTCACACTTGGGGCCAGCACACAATGAGAAAGACGTCAGGAGAGAAAAGGAAACATGGTCACAGGTATTAGACAATACGAGAAAGTCTAAGCTTCCACTCAGTATAAAAAGGATGAACCAACAAACGGCTAATGTAGTGATACCACAGCATAGAGATAGCATCGAGGTAAACAATAAGAAGGAAGAACCGATGCAGTCGACCAGAGAAAAAAGTCGACAGACAGATAATGAAGCAGAATATAGCAGTAGACGGAGATGGTCGTCAGAATTGGTGTCGACTGACTCAGACAGTGTAGGATCTGACGAGAGTGACGGTAGTCACAGACACAAAAGTACTTATAGAAGAGGAGAGAATAGTAGAAGAAGTAAGGAAGAAGGGAGCAAATGTGGAGATAGTAGTAGAGAAAGGGAGTTGTCAGTATACAATCTGGAGAAAATAATAGCGGACAATGCAGAAATGTGGATGCGACATGCAGCGACAATCACGCAGACTGAATGGAGGGAGGCGTATAAACGACAAATTGAAGACTCGGAGAAAAGAAAGACGAAACAGGAGGGTGTAAGTACAGTACAAGAAAATTACCAGCTTGACATAGAATCAGAATTCGATTCGTCAAGTGGGGAGGATAGAGTTATGGGCCCCGACGAAATTGGATACAGGTCAGATGAGCTCGAGCATATAACGGACGACGAAGGTCGTAGAATTTATTGGCCGAAAAATGAGATTAGTGATCTTTAACGTATAAATCAGATAAACACGAAGGAAATTACCAAAATAGTTGAACCAAGTATGGAGGAGTTGAAGAAGGTAATAGAAGAAACCATAAAGCGGCCTGATTTCAACTTCTCAAGAAGCATGGTTTGGAGAGTACTAGAGGGAAAGTATCATACAAACTTTCCACAAACAAGAATTGAAATTGATATGGTTCTGACGAAAATGATAGATGATGCAAACAGGAAAAGGTGGATAGAAAAGGCAGAGCAGGCAAATCGTCATCGGAGTCAGAAGAGAAATAAAGGAAAAAGAAAATATAGATATTAAGTGAAGTAGAGGGGGAGATGAGGGATAAAAGGTCATGAAGAATGACGAGGATATTATGTGAGAAGAAGAAGAGCCATAAGAGATGGCGAAAGTAAGAGTGAGTAATTGAGATATTGGACGGGGAGTATTAAAGGCCATGGGAGATGGCGAACACAAGAGAATCGCTTGGATAAATAAGTATGGGAAAATTGAGAGTCACGGAGAAGTGACGGAGTTTTGAGAAGCCACAGGAAGGATGGCACAGACATTTAGAAGAGATAGTTCTAGAAGGAACTTATGTAGAAGTAAGAAGCCATGGAGCATATGGCAAAGAAAGAGATTTTTGCGGCAGTGGCCGAGTCTTATGAAGGCTTTGGGGAGAAATCATATTTTTTTCTCTCCGTAATACATGAAGAGAAGAGAATTGTGTTGAGAACGTTCCAGGGAGGGAACGAAAAACATATAAAAACATTAAGTGCGGCGTTTGCCAGACTACAAATGTGAGTCTGTGGAGGGTAACCCTCACCGAACATATACAATAGAAATTTAGACATGGGGAGACAGTGTTGTGGAGAAGGAAAGAGGAGATAGCACAAAGAGAAGTTCCAGGGAGGGAACGAAAAACATATAAAAACGTTAAGTGCGGTGTTTATCAGACTACACATGTGAGTCTATTGAGGATAACCCTCACCGAATATATATAACAGAAATTCACACACTAGGAGACAGTGTTGTGAAAAAGGAGTTCAAGTGACAGGTCAGCAGCAGAAAAACACTCAAGTAGGTCAAAGCGACAACGCGGTTTAAGATAGGTAGACCTAAAAAGTTGAAGATATGTCTGCGTAGTAGACTATAGACAGAGGTCTAGTTTAAAAAAAGGGTGGACGGAAGTATGGCAATTCAGTGTTGCCATGATGGTAAATGGCTCACGCCATCATGAACTATGTATATAGGGAGACATGACAGAAGACATGTTTGGCTTTACACGAGAGAAGAGGAAGGCCAGACAATTCACACCAGGTGTGTGGTGACAGAAGATAATACTATACGAGGAGTTTACGTGTATGACAACAGGAGTGATGGTGAAGTACACAGTTGGCAGAATGTGAGTGAGAAAGACAAGGGTTAAGAACAGTCATAAATGTGAAGAGGAAAGGTCACTTAAGAAAAGTGACGGGAAAAGAGTTATTCCTCAGTTTTGTTATGATAATATGTTGTAATGTAAAAAAATAATGACATGCTAAGTGATGTGAAAAAAAAAGAAATGAAGACCACTAAGGAAGTGGAGTGTATAACATGTCAAATGTATGTTTTTGAAATCATGTAATATGAGCAGATAGGAGAAAAAGCAAAGATGAGTGGTCATAAATGGGAACGAGATGGTGATGAATGTACGTTCTCAGTATAATTTAATTGTGTTATGTAAAGGGAAATTGTCCTTTGACACAGATAGTAATTGGTAATGTGCTGAGCTAGGGTTGTAACAGCACATTGCTAAGGATATTGTTTTTGTTTTGATACATAGTTAAGTACAATAATGGCTGGTACAGTCATTAAAATAAATTTTTTTCTCCTACGGATAAATAATTTATTTTTAGGGGAGAAAGGGAGATAATGTGGCAGTTAGGGAACGATGTACAGTCAAAGGGAAGGAATAAAGAGAACTAGGAATGGGAAGGTTCAGATAGAGTACAAAAAAGAGATGCGCGAACAATGTTGCGCATGAGAGAGGTGAAGGATAATCCAGGGAATGCACGCTTTTTTCAGCGGGCAGTCCAGAAACGTGAGGCAGAGAGGGAAGCCGCATATACGCGGGTAGCCATGTTAATGGCGTACTCAAGTAGTTTTTGATGAATATTTCATGGACAAGAAGTAGTTGGGTAATGATTAACCCGAATTATTGAACAGTGAGAATTCTTGTTCAGAAGGAGAAAACCGTGTGAGTTAGTTTTATTCGGAAAGGGAAAAGGTACGTAGAGTGATTCATGATACATATAGACAGTAGTCATGTTCCTCAGTGATAAAAGGGAAAACAACATCCCCGGAGAGGCCCGGTCTACCAATAGATAACCTGAACACTGAGATGATAGATAACAATAGACATAAGAAATTATAAGGAAGAAAGAACAGAACTAGAGACTATAGCACCTGCATGATCACTGATGGTTAAAAGGTCAGAAGGCGTAGATTCAATACTGAGCGAGAGAGAGTGAGGAAAGAAAGAACTTACATTATATATTCTATGACGGACCAAATGTGGAGGTCAGAGCAGACAGCAATGATCCTTTCATATGTAAATAAACACTATTCAAATTACTATGGCGTTATCGCATCACGTGCTGTGTGTGTGTGACTGTGTGGTATACAGCATAGTATAGCTAACCACAGAGGTAAACGAACCTGGACAGACATTGTCATATAATAATATGATTCATAATAACCACCAGGGCTGCCACACATTCCGGAGAGAATTATATTTCTTCCCTAAACACTTTCATCATACTATAACAACCTTACGCTACAGTGCCCTAGGCGTGTGGTTGTAATAACAGTTAAGGCGTTACGAGGGTAAGTCCCAACTGAGAGACTCCCGCTGATCGAACAACGTTGACTTGTGCAAGGAAAACGAATGCTCACGGGAGAGGTCAAATGACGTATTACCAGGGCCAAGTAGAGATATATTGGAACAGCTTCACAGTGGTTCAACCGATTAACCACTACTCTCTGACTTTCTGCCCTGATGTGTAGGACTAGCAATCATCTATCGTAGTGCCGAAGTATAAGGGGTGGTACATGAAGTACGCAGTCTATACCCTATTAAAAGAGATTGAGATACACAAATACAGAGGGTGGAGAATAGAGAGATTGAAATAAAACAAAGGCGAAGAAAAGAGAAGCATATATAACTGAGAAGTAAGAAATATGAGGAAAAGAGACGGAACAGTGACAATGGAAAATGGGGATACAATCATAGCAGGGTAGATAGAAGCGGAGGCACGTGATATAATCGAAATAAAAGATTACAGATGTTAGGAATAGATAGATGATACGGAAAACGCAAGTAGGTCGAATTAGGGGACCACACATTTTTTTTTAGGTGAAGAGTTTAGCCAGAGGGATAGCAGTAACGAAAACTCAGTGACATCATGCTGTTTTAAATGGGTCACAAACGCGTACATAATGTAAAATAAGTGTAACAGGCAGTTACAGTACAGTACGGAAAAAGTGGTAGCTAAAGAAGAAGTAAATAAGAAACTGAGTGCGGGTATGATTATGCTCAGTAGGTCATAATGGAGTGACTTACAATGGTTCACATATAGAGCTGGATATGAGAGAATACATGAAAGATTGAGCTCTGAAACAAAGTAGGCAACAGAGAGGTTGAGAGTAACAATGGTGTGTGAAAGGTATAATAAATTGTGGATGAAAGAAGCTTACAATGCATACTGAAGTCACAGATTGTTATGATTATACAGTGTGGTGTTGTAGTTAGTATAATATAATTGCAATATGAGGATGTAGTGGGAAGAAGGTGATGAATGTATAATGGATTATGTTAGATGGGTAGAATTATGAGGTGTATTCCATTATATATTAGTGTATGGTAATACTTTTTGCGGGAGCACAGATTAGGTTTTTGGGGTAGAGTTAGGCATATTAATCAATGGAAGAGAAAAATTTGTCCTGGGAGACAAATCTGTTTTTAGGGTAGGGAGAGTAATGTGATAGGAAAGGGAGATAACTGGGATTAGAATAGCGAGGGATAATTAGTGGACAGGGGGGACTTTGTTCATACGTCGTCACAAGCGGTATATAAGTCTTTTAGCTGACGACAGAGACACGACTTTACTCTTCGTTTTTGCTCAGGTAACCTGCTGTGAGCAGGTTAGAGTAGACTAACCGTAGCAAACATCTGTAAAGTAATGACCGTCTCAGATAACATTGTATTGTCGGTACAGCTGCAGTTTTCAGAAAAGAAGACAGAGAAAAGATGTTTTCACGACAAGTAGAGTCCACGTCGAGCTGTGTAAAAATATGTCGCCAGTGGTTCATTCAAGAAACATTGGTAGGTAAAACTTTCGAATAGTTAATCACGTGCAGATAGTCAAGAACAAGTGTTTAGAAGCAGTGGGCCAGTGTCGGACGCATAGGGCAGACTTTATAAAGATCAGTTCTAGTGGCTAAGAATAAGTTTTCAGCACTGGTGGTGACTCAGTTAATATTTGGAAGCCAAACTGAATATATTGAGAACAGCCCATTATCAAGTATAGAATAGTAGACAGTGTTGCACTAGTCAGCATAGGTCAAACGTTAATAACTACTTCCTGACCAGTGAATTACTTGCTATATGAAAGGTCAACGTAGAAAACATGAGCATTCTTATTACCTGTATAATCAGGCACGGAGATGGCCAACTGTAATTATGGTATTGATAACAATACATGAATGTTGTTATCAGCCATGAGTCGACCAGTCACTGCAGTCAACATAGTTGTCTGGTCATTAAGTATCACTCAGTAGTCACATTAGCAAGACATGCCCAATAATTAACGTGACAGACAAGCGTGCACAGGAACAAAGACATGTCACTATCATCATCGTTTAATTAAGAACGGGAGCACAACAGGGTCAGTATATAAACGTACAACTTCACAAGCCTTGAACCTGGGTTGCAACTATTACAAGAAAAATTCCACTGAGTTAAATCAAGGTGGGGCTTAAACGAGCTGAAATTAAAAATTGCTTAATTCTTCCTAAATGTGCGGATAAGATAAATGTTATTAATTGCCCTGCCCAATGCAGCATTGTTCTTGACTTCTGAAATATCTTATGAATACTCCCTTGAGATAGAAGCATCATTATTCTTATTGTCAGAATACACTCTCTACTGGTACTATGGATTTAATATATACTCAGACTAGACTCTTAGCCCGCTGTCTAAAGGTAAGACCACAGTACACAGCAGCTGACATGAATAATGCAATAACACCTGAAACAGGTTTGGTCCCTTTAATAAATATTGCGCACACACAGAAGCCACACACGGCTAATAATACACATAGAATAACGATGCAATGGAACGGCCAAACTACTAGCCATAATCAACAGCTCAATATAGCAGTAACATAATCACCGATCTAATCTATCCAGTGACTACACAATGACTTTCGCTCACTAGCTAAGCCTTGTACTGAAGCAAAGCAATACGTGGATGCAAGATACTTAACATAAATAATATCCAGGAAAAAACCACTAGAACTTACACCAACGCTCTAGTAGTAAACCAAATAATCCTGACCACCTGAAAATCGGCAAGAAATATAAACCAAAATGGCATTCACATAATCCCACCACCACAGCTGACACAGGGACAACGTCCGCACGGGACGGAAGACATCTCATAGAATGCCTTCCCTCCAAAAGTTGTATCCTCTTCCGTTCCGGCCCAACTGACCAAACGGGTTTTAAATTAGAATCAGGGTCGACACTCTACAGCGTGACCAGCCTAATATTTTATAATACTTATACTGTGACATCTACACACACACACACACCCTACCCCCCCCCCCCCCCCCCCCCGCCTTTTAAGAAAGAAAACGAAGTTTTCTTCCACTGAGGAGTCATGCCCAACCCCCTTCGGAGTATGGACGAACAGAATGCCAAGACGGCACCTCCTCATCTACTTAGAGAATGCCGAAGTTGTCCACCACGATAGTCGTTCATGCCTTCTCACACAATGAACTAAATACAAGCAAACATGAACAAACACCCCAGGTACAGGTAGTCGTGAAAAAAAATAATCACGACTGTCCTATCCTGGTCTCTCACACACAATGCATCTTATGTTTGAGTATAACCAAAGCAAACATCAATAATAAGACATCATGTCATCGCATAACGAATGATTCTCTATACAATACAGACATAGATCTATGGTAACATGATTCATACATAAGTTTAGTACAATTTCGTACATATTGCCTTTATGGTATCATAACCCATAAATCGTATATCATAATATATCTTCATCAATCATCAACTCTAGTAATTATAATACGTTTCTTATATAGATTATCATAAACACCTTCTTCCAATGTTCCTGTCCCCCACCAAGCTCATAACCTGGACAGGACATCTGCTACAATGTTATGTATACCCTGAATTGGCAAAATAGTAAAGTGGAACTGCTGCAGCAATAATAATATTCCAGATCTTCCAATGTAGAAAATGTAGTCCATCTTATTTCTCTTGGACTGCCCTCATTTGTCTGGCACATCACCCAGTCTATGACTGTTAAAAATAGAGTGGTTGATAAGGGGCATCCCTGTCGTACTCCTGTCTTCACCTCAAAGGTTAGGTTGCTCTGCCCAACACTACACGTAAAGTTGGCATAGAGGCTTTTTGTGATTGACTCTATGCAGCTTGGAATTCCATAAGCCCTCAGTATTTTCCATACTGTCCCTATGTATGCTGTCAAAACCCTTTTCAAAATCAACGAAATTAATGTACAGCTGTCTTTGCCTTTCTGAGCACTGCTCTATAATGTTCCTGAGAGTGAATATATGATCTACACATCTTCTGTTCTTTCTAAATCCTGCTTGTTCTTTCCTCAGTTTGTGGTCTACTGCTTTTGAAATTCTCTGTATAATTATCCTGCCTAGTATTTTGCTGGGAACTTAGAGAATTCCTCTCCAATTATTGCAGACTGCAAGATCTTTCTTCTTGGGCAATTTGATAATTATTCCTTTGTTCCACTCTGATGGTGTTGTCCCCTTTTTCCAGACTTGTGCAAATAGTGGTTCTAATAGTTCTGCTGCTAGCTCAGGGTCTGTCTTAAATAGCTCTGCATTTAAGTTATCATTAAGGACATTTGAAACAAAATCGTCATTTTTTCCAAGTCTGCACTGTTGGACTCATTTCAATACCCACTACCAGCACTTCGATTATCTGCTGGCTTTTGCAGTCGTCAATATTCGCCATTGTTCATGCTTCAAGTTATTATTTCAAATCCACTTCACGATGTTTTGCAAGTCTTCTATCAACATAATATGAACTTTGTCTCCATTATCTGCTATGACGGATGTTTTTTTTATGTTTCTTCGCTACACCATGTTCTGCATGCAACTCTGAATCCTTGCACGGACGAGCATCTGTGGGACCGCAGATTTTCAGATAAGTGGCCTTGTTTTGTATGTGTTGATCTTTGCATGTGTGTTGTAAGCCTTTTTTCCATTTCATTTACATGTTTAATGGTTCTATGTCTTGGCGGGCGGTTGGGAGGCGTTCCGATGTTAGCAACCACATGTCCGCACAACTCACAACTGATGTTTCTGTACATTTACAGTCTTCAGCCCGTGAAATTTGCCGGTTCGAGGAACCTCGAAGACGATTTATGTTCACTGCTTGTTTCCTGTATTGGTGCTTGTTTTTAGGTGTGACGTTTCTTCTATTTATTTGTAAATGGCTTGTTGTAAATTGCTCTTTTTCTTGGTTTTATGATTGTTTTGTTCGTGCTATTACCTCCCCTTCCTGTCGCTTGATTAATACATTATTCATATTTAGACACTGTCCGGGTCCTGTGTTGTCGTTTCTTATCTGTAAGATTGTTCCATTTTTCTGTTTTTACCTTCAATTTCCCATTAGTATTTTTTCCCTTGCTGCAAGTGTATAACTGTGTGTCTATATCCGTATAATTTCTTATTAATATATATTTTTTCTTGCATTCTTTTTCTTCACATGTTGTTGCTACATGATTTTACTTTATTATTATTGTTTAATAGTATTCCTACCTTCTTTTTGCTTTCATCATATTGTAAAGTAACAAGCCATTGTTTTACGTCTTGACTAAGTAAGTCACATTATCAATTAACATGGCTACTTTAGATTGCTTTGACAAACAGGGCAAAGCATTTGGATTAGAAGGTGAATCTTTAAAGAACTTTGCCTTGACTGAGTTCGCCAAAGCAAAACAGAAGGAGGGGAAAATTAGATAATCGTAAGAGAGAAATTTAGCACATAAAAGGAATTGGAGGAACAGAAAGCTGAAAGGAGGCGTATTGTTGCATTGTAGAAAAAGAGGCGTCTTGATGAATTGGAGGTAAAGAAGACTGAATTAGACGAAAAGAGGTGTATTACTGAGCTGGAGGAGAATAAAATGCAATTAACACATGAAAGGGAAATAGAGGAGAGAAAGGCAAAATTACCCCATGAAAAAGAAATGCTGCTTCTTCATCTAAAAGAATTAAAACTGACAATTCAGGGTAAATAAAATGATGATTCAGAGGTTTATGGTTCCTCAAAGAGGCAAAATACTGGGTCTACTAAATTTGGCTTGCCCATTTCTAAGAATAGATGTACACAGACTGCAATCAAATGATATAAAGGAGGAATATAATGTCAAAATGAACAACTATTTCGATGCTTTAGGCAAAATTGACAACGATATCACCACCAAGACAATCGATACTAAATGGGAACAACATGAGAACAGCAATGACAGAAGCAGCTGTAGCGACCACCGGATACCTAGTACATAAAAAGAAAAAATGGATGAGAGAAGATACTTGGGATAAAATACAAGAACGGAAAACAGCAAAACTTAATCTACTAGCGGCAAGTACACATAATGCAGTTGAATCTTGCAAACTAACTTATAACTTGTTAAATAAAGAAGTGAAGACAAAAACTCGAAGAGATAAAAGACATTTCATCAATGAACTGGCCGTAGAAGCTGAAAATGCTGTAAGAACTGGTAATAGTAGGTGCCTTTATCAAATTACAAAACAACTATGTCACCAGCCTACTGCTATGGAAACACCTGTTAAAGGTAAATTAGGGAATTCAATACCAACAGAAAAAGAACAAATGAAGAGATGGGCTGAGCACTTCATGGAGGTGCTAAACAGACCACCACCAACAGTAACATCTGATTTTAATAATGAAACACCCACAACCACATTGCCAATAACTTGCGATGAATTCACGCTGGACGAGATCAAACAAGCCGTTAAAAGATTAAAAAATTTTAAAGCTGCTGGAGTTGACGAAATTTCAGGGGAAATGATTAAAGCAGTTAATGACAACAACCTCTTGAGAATTTTAGATATTATAAATGAAGTATGGAGAGAAGAACAACCACCACAACAATGGAAAGACAGTATTATTGTAAAGTTACCGAAGAAAGGTGATCTATCAGACTGTAATAACTGGCGTGGTATATCTCTCTTATCAGTACCTGGAAAATTATTATGTTGCATGATGTTAGAAAGACTTAAATTGCATGCTGACGAAAAGATCAGAGAAGAACAAGCGGGTTTCATGCCGAAACGATCATGTATTGATCAAATATTCACACTAAGAACAATTATAGAAGAATCAGTGGAAATGCAATCGCCACTTATTATCACCTTCGTCGATTTTCAAAAAGCCTTTGATAGTCTACACCGCCCATCATTGTGGAAGATACTTACAATCTATGGTTTTCCAACAAAATATGTGAATATAATCAAAGCGCTACATGACAATGCAAGATGTTGTGTTAGAACAAATAAAGGGAATACAGAATGGTTTACAGTAGAAACAGGGGTGAAACAAGGCTGTATTATGTCACCACTACTTTTTGGAATAGCTATTGATTGGGTTATGAGAAACTATACCCACAATGAACAATTAGGTATAAAATGGACAAATGGAAAATTCCTGGGGGACCTGGATTTCGCAGATGATTTAGCATTCTTAAGTTCAACACCCAGACAATTCCAAGAAGCAGTAAATAATTTGTGTCATCTCTCGGTTAAAATAGGTCTCCAAATAAATGCCTCTAAAACTAAAGCTATGAACTTTTCTAACGAGACCTTTGATATCATCTTGAACGGGGAAAAAACTACAGAAAGTTGAAAGTTTCAATTATTTAGGCAGTAAAATGACTCAGGATGGTGACACAACAAGAGAAATCCATACTAGAATTGCTTTGGCAGCTAGCGCCTTCAATAGATTATCTAACATTTGGAAATTACGATCATTGAATATACATACCAAGCTTCGTCTGTTTAATTCAAATGTTATCTCAATGTTAACATACGGCTGTGAGAGTTGGAAAATAACAAAATCATTGGAGAACAAGCTGAATACATTCGAGAACAAATGTCTTAGAAAACTCATGAACATCAGTTGGAAAGAATTCAAGACTAATCGACAAATAAGAGAAGACTCTAGGCAGAAATATGTCTCTGACTATATAAGGAAAAGACGATGGTCATATATCGGTCATGTCCTACGAAAGCAAAACAACAGAATACCACTACAGGCGCTTACTTGGGTTCCTGAGGGTAAGAGGAAAAAAGGAAGACCAAAAGAAACACTCAGAAGAACAATAATAAGAGAAGGAAGAACGTTGGGCCTAAATAATGTGCAAGAGCTAAGAGGAGTGGCGTCACAACGAACAACCTGGAGAGCACTGGTTTCTGCCTTATGTGCCGTGTTTGGTGCTTAAAGAATTTATTATTATTATTTTTTTTTAAAGCCTAGTTTTGATGACATTTCCTACTTCTTAAGTTGTTTTGAAAGTGTATGTGAAGCACATAAACTAGACAAATCTCAGTGGGGTGCCAGACTAATGAAATTCTTGAATGGAGAACCATTGACTGCTCTCTGTACAATGGACGAGCAAAACAAAAATAAGTATGAAGCAGCTTGGGCTCTATTATTGGAACGTTACCAGCTAGATGCAGAGGGTTATCGTATGCGTTTCAAAACTATGACCCCGAGACTGGGAACGACTTCTCGGAGTTCTTTTCAGCTATTCGCTTGACTTTCAACAGATGGTTTCAACTGTCAGGTATTGACAAAACCTATGATGGCCTCATGGATTTGTTATTGAGGGATAATGTTTTATCCTCTGTGAGTAAACCATTTTGGTCATTCTTACATGAACGGAAACCACATAGCCTGTCTTCACTGGGAGAAATTGGAAGACAGTTCTTCACTGCACATCCAGGTACTTGTGTCAGTAATAATGTTATTAAGGAAGCTTTACCTGTTGCTTTAGCCAAAGCCTGGAAAAACCAAAATTTCAGACTGAGATCTCATAGCCTTGATAGGAATTTTGTGCCGGAAGGGGGGGGGGGGGGTTGGGGGTGGGGGGGGGGGGGGGTGGGGGGGGGGGGGGGGGTACAATAATGGAAATTCTAACAGAGGTAGACAACAATACTGAAACTAGCACCTCAGAATATAGGCAATTACAAACAACAAAACTCAAGTTGGAGAATACATGACAATGTTATTCCTTTTAACAGGGATTGGAATAACTATAGATCAAACAATCATAATTCTTCACCTAGGCATGTATCCCAAAACTACAGAAATTATTTTAATCACCAGGGACAGCAATCACGCTCTCTCCCTCTCTCTCTCTCTCTATATATATATATATATATATATATATATATGTGTGTGTGTGTGTGTGTGTGTGTGTGTGTGTGTGTGTCTCGCAAACTTTTGGCCACAGAGAAGAAATATCCAGTTATAGACCGTGAACTTTTGGCGATAATCTGGGCCATACAAAAACTGGAACGCTATCGTCTGGGTTCCCCATTCATCATTCAGTCCTTTCAGAAAGCATTTGCTTTTCTCAAAAAATCGAATCACAAGAATCCAAAATTGGACCGCTTTTCTATTCTACTTCAGGCATTCCAATACGAGATTCAGGCAATCCCAATTTCTTCAAATGTTGAAGCCGACGTCCTATCATGATGTCCTCAATCAGAACCTACTACGATGAACTAACGCTGCTTTGACTTGCCTATGGCATACACAGGAATTGTGTATGACTATCCACCATCAGCCTATCTGACACCACCGGATGAACCGTTGCCAACCGTTATGTGATTTCATGAACTTACGCTGTCGCTTCAACTTGTTTCGGCACACTTATGATCATGTTTATAACGATCCACCAGCAGCCTACCTGTCAGCACCTTGTCGAACATTCGTTAATCATGGACTGACTTCAATAAACTTACGCTGTCGTTTGAATTTACTTCCATCACACGTACGATAATTTTTGCGTGACGATCCATCGCAGTCTATCTGACGGCAATTGGTCGAACATTGGTTGCACAGTTCTCTCAGAATGATCTCTCACATTAACATTTTACGAACATCTCAACAGTTCTGGAGGAGCTTGTGTACTTGGTAACTATTGAAATTGACTTGCTGTTCCTAATGACAATATTCACATTTGTAACTGTGATCCTACGCATGCACACAATTATTTTGTGGACATTGTATTCTTCGCCAGAGATATAGAAGTTATTCAAATGAGATGATTTTATTAACAGTTATCTTCACATTCAATTGCTATTAGGTATATTCAGGAAAGTGATCCCATCAATTTGACATTTATAGCATTTAACCTTTTTAATTTAAAAAATCCATTATGATTTAATATTTTTCATAAATGACTTCTCATTTTTTTTTTTAAATTCCTTGTCTCATCTTTAGATTTAGTAAAATGCTTTCTTTCAGGGAGATAACCTCTAATTTTTTATAATTCATGCATATTCAAATATTAGTTAGTTCCCTTTTTCTTTGTGTCATTTTTTTTTAGCAAAATTAATGTATGCATTAATTTTTTTTCCTTCCTCTTGTATTTTCATGATGTATGTAATTAATGCATTTGACTTTTCTTTTCTTTCCTTGACTGATGACTTATGACTGACATATTTCTATCTTGCATCATTACTTAAATTAGTACTTATATGCAAACAGACTCTGAATAAGGTTTTCACGCAGGCATATATTCATTGTTATTAATGGAGAAATGTCTTTTTATTTTAAAAACATGTTTTGCACGAACTTTAACCTGTATTTGTATATTTGTATACAATATATTTGTATACGTCACCGGTTGTCAATGACGTAACGCGTTTGCCCTATGTTATTCTAACGATTAATATTCTTGGCCTTTCATATGTTTCATTCGCCCAAGCTAGACGTATTTTTCGAGCTCCCGGAATTGTGGAGAAATTAAGTATCTTTACGTGGCATCATTATAATTTTGAAAGACGCCACATGTTTCAACGATCGTTAAGATGGTCCTGAACTTATAAGAAGTTCCGCACCTCACAGAGAAGTTAATCTATCATGAAGAAACATAAATTCACGTTTCTTGGTTCGGCATTAATTGGGTGTCCGAAAATGACACACATCTCTTAGTCAGAACGGCCAGAACTGAATAGAGAAAACGAATATATGTATTATTTCAACATACATTCTTCATGCTTTATGGACTGACCATAGTTATGAGGAGACAGATCATGAAGTTTCTCCACTGCTATTCTATTGTGAAGAAAACGTAGTAAATATGTACTACATGTGTATTGTGGACCTACTACCCGGACCGATTGAGTTATTCTGCCAGTTTCGTGTCCTGCATGACCAAACCCCCTAATGCATTCGATAACATAGCACGATGAACATCTTTAATATAAAATATGGCCACCACATCCGAAGAATTCCAGTCGTAACACTACTTAAAGGAAAACATGTCAAATTCCATGGAAAAATAATGTTCACACTTACCCCCCCAAAGTTAATTTGTGGGAACACAATTCTCCTGGGCCAGATAAAATCTACACAACATGTTGATGCTGACGAATTCACCTTGGTCTGAGTAATTTTAGTATTCCTCTTATGACGGGTGTTTTGATGGCTTTAGCTTTCCACTATTTGTATTTAAAAATAGGGCTTTACTTTAAGTTTCAAAGTTTCCGAAATACTCTGTCCTGGTCCTTTAAGTTTTTTTCCAGTCTGTATTTTAAAACATGCGGATTTCCAAAGTTGCCCAAATAACTGTCACTTATAATTTTGGAATCCTTTGTCCTTCCTTCTCTCTGGCACTGGTGAATTGCTAATTTGACGTGGCGATGCAGTCTGATATGTAACTCCGATTTCGCTAGATTATACATTTCTCAGTTCAAATTCCATCCCAGATTTGTACTTCGACAAATTTGCCACAATGAAAGTAAACGTCTATTCCGGTTCTCACATTAAGCCAATGGTAAACTCTTTAGAATCAATGGGTCGGGGTGTTAAATCATAATATACCCTGCGTGTTTGTGAGATATCAAATTTTTAAAATCTCAACGCATGTCATCTTTCTAGTAAGGCAGTAATACTACGGATTGCATCTTTATGCAAAACTCACAACAAATATGTGAACTTATCTAATCTACCATTAGATGCTTTCCCACAATATTGTCTCCCCAAAACTGATTATCGCTTAATATTTGAATGCAAAGAGATGTTCCAGCGGAAACGATTACGACTTATCACCTGTGTTTTTGGCGTAAAATCTCTGAGACCACTTTCTCAGACTGGACAATATGCGCCTTTCTTTTTTCAT
Source organism: Oreohelix idahoensis (assembly GCA_024509875.1). Lineage (NCBI taxonomy): Eukaryota > Metazoa > Mollusca > Gastropoda > Stylommatophora > Oreohelicidae > Oreohelix > Oreohelix idahoensis. Next base: position 5,790 of record JAMPIV010001738.1, on the reverse strand, counting down.
CGATCCGGCGCATAAACCACCTTGTGTCAATGAAGATCGACTTTATTAAGGTATGACTCGAGAACTGAGGGGATAAATTATTCGCTGACCTGGCTTACTTAGCTTATGAAGATTTACTTGGCAAAACGTCTCACAATCCTGGGGTGCGGCTAGAGCTGAATGTAGGTGCACATAAAATAAGTCAAGACGCATAGGCCGATCGGTGAGGAAAATTGATGAAAACGAAGTGATACCGCGGGAGTAGGATAAAAGTTATGAAAGTGAACAGCATGAATTCGTCACAATCTTAACAGAACTTACAGATTAGCTGAGCTAACTGGGACCAAGATTTGTAATGTTGACAGACACTACAGATGAGCTGAGCTAACTGGGGACAGATTTGTAATGTTGACATGAAAAACTACAAGATGAGCAGAGCTAACTGGGACAAATTTGTGAATGTTGGCACAGAACCACAGATTGGGATGAGATAACTGGAACAGATTTGTAATGTTGCTAGAAACTACAGATGATCGAGCTGGGGAGGAGATTTGTAATGTGACTAGAGCTACAGACGATCTAAACTGGGATAAGATTAGTACTACGGACATAACTACTGATGGTCCTGACTGGAGGAGGAATTGCCAACGCTTTCAGATCTGTTTTGTGAAAATTATTTGTATGTGGTCATAGTGGTATGAGAAAGCTGTTTACACCTTTAACTATAGACAATAAATAAATTGACCAACAACTAACGCTGTCGAAGTAAGCAGAAACTACACATCAAACCCCAAATCCAACAACTGACTACAGAGATTACAGTTATATACAGAAGCAGCATTAAAAACGCATCACATGATTATAATATACTAATGCCGATGTGAAGATGGGGAAAAAAAAGTGTGTTGGAATGGATTTTCCCCGTGTTTGTCTGAGGTAGTGAGCGAATGGCTAGTGGAATGGAATAGTGCATGATTCAAAACCCAACCTGGTTTGTGTACAGACTACATGAAAACAATGAAATTACCACGTGCAACACGATTCCCAACAGCTATGAACCTGAAAATGTGTACGCGTTGTGGCAGTATACTCGGTATAAAAAGGCCGTTGAGACAAAACACCCAGTACATGTGCTTGAAATGCCACGACTATCTGAAAACGACCGCCAACGAGCCATTGGTATGAACACGGAGACCGGAATGAGCTCGCGGGCCATTGCCAGAAGGATGAATTGCCACCACAGCACTATTGTACGTCTCAATGAACGTTACGGAACGACTGGCAGTGCCCGGGATAGACTTCGGAGTGGCCAATCACGAGTTACTAACCCTGCGCAAGATCGTCATATTGTGCTGAGTCACTTAAGGAATCGTTCTCTCCCGGCAAGTCAAACAGCAAGAGCAATAGTGGGTAGACGTGGGCAAGTCTCTCGAATGACAGTCATACGACGACTCAGAGATACAGGCCTTACTGCAAGACGACCTTATGTTGGGCCAAACTTGACTCACAGACATCGTCAGCAGCGCCTGCAATGGGCAGAGCAACATGTCAGATGGACTAGACTGCAGTGGAATGCTGTCCTATTCACAGACGAGAGCAGATTCAACTTACCCTTTGCTGATGGACATATGCGGATTTGGCGACGGTGTGGGGAGCGTTTTGCAGATTGCTTTGTTCGTCAGCACAACCGATTTGGAGGTGGCAGTATTCACATTTGGGGAGGATTCAGTTTTCACCATCGCTTGCCTCTTCACGTCTTCCGTGGAAATGTTAATGCTGTGACATATCGAGATGAGGTTCTGGATGCATTGGTTGCTCCTGCGTTCACAAATTATCCAGACTTGCAGCTTCTCCAGCAGGATAACGCACGTGTGCGCACAACGCATGCAATACGCAGCAATATCTACAGCAGCAGAACATTGTGACGATTGATTGGCCTGCCCTATCACCAGACATGTCCCCTATAGAACATCTGTGGGACGAGCTTGGACGCAGAGTCTACAGGCAAGGTTCTCCAGCTAATCTGCAACAGCTCGAAGCTGCTCTTACACGTGAATGGGACTTGATTCCCCGGAATTTCCTTCAGAGACTTGTGCGTTCCATGCGGAGCCGCTGCCAAGCTTGTTTGCAAGCACACGGTGGACATACCAGATACTGAGAATAGTGTGAATGAAAGTTTTTATTGGTTGCATTTTTGGTTTTCTCCCTTGCCTGCACAGAATGCAATGAATTTCATAACAATCAAATGTACAAATTAATGACCAGCATGGATTCATAGGAAAATGAATAAAGATTCCAAATATGTGAACTTGTAAACACTTATATTTACATTTCACACTCTGTTCCTGGATTATACAGGTGGACAGAAAGCAGTCCACACCAACAACGAACCACAACCGTTAGAACAAGATAGACACGTTTATCACTAGCCCATATGAAATAAAATCAACACAGTCCAATCATTAAATCAATCCAATAAAAGAATTACTTATTGCAATGTTAGACACTATTCGTTAAATTGTCATTGATTGATGTGATTCCTCTGCGGGAGTTAAGGAAGGACCACAGTATCGGTAGACACATGAGGAAACGAAATAACACTCACAAGGATCTTCATTTTCAGATAGTAGTACTTTTTAACGACACTTCGCCACACCTCGCACAAAATAGATTTAGTGGTAAAAGTAATTACGCTTAGAAAAAAAAAAAGTATTATCGATTGAATAAGCAGTTAACACCCGAATAAACTTACTGACGTGACGGCCCAAACACCATATAGCATGTCGTTCCGCAGAAATATACCTCTCAATGGCCAAATAAAAGTTCCCCCCCACCCCCCCCCCCCTAAATGTAAAAAGAGAAGGACAGAGATCATTTTCCAGCAGTCAAAATGTATATACATAACGTTAGCACAATGATTACCCGGACTTATAACGGAGAGATCACATCTCATGTCGGTTTTTGACCGTCATGTCCAACCGCGGAAATATAAGTTGACCCAAAAAGAACGTAAACCTTGTTAATACTTTAAAAGCAGCCGAGAATAAAAAGTTCGGGAAGGCAAACAATTTTGATTCCAAAGGGGAAACAATTTATAATATTAATAAAATTATCAAACTAAAAAAACAGATTTTTATTTTGTTATTTATTTTTGATCAAATTCCCATTTATACAAAGTTAAATGTAAGGCACAAAAAGGAATCCTCATATTTTTTTTAATTAGTCCATTTCTTAATATTGTTAAAAAAAATGATGTTATACCCATGTTAAGATTAAATATACTTTAACTTAATTTGGAGGTTTGGATGCGGCATGTTAAAAGATTAAGGTGAACATCTTATTTCCTCTGTCCATCTTTCAATTTTTAATTATTAAGAAAAATTTCTCATGTTGCAGTCGGCAGATGTACACACGAAATGTTCATTCGGCGCCAAAAGCGCACTTCGACAATCCTTTAAAGGGCTTTTTCTTACTTGGTCGGTTCTCTCTATCCGGGAACAGAGTGGCTAAGAGACATGGGTCAACATCTAATTCTAAAGGGCAATGGGGTCGGTTCTCCGTACAGGGAATATTCTGAGGAATTTTTTATCTGAACCACACTTTGTACTTATAACGTCTTATTCCCCTTCATTCTCTGAGTAGTGAGATCGGAGGGACTAGCCTTCTTGGATAAGAGCGGAAAAATAGTAGGTCCCGTTGTACACGTTTTGCACGTTAAAAATAACTGGGCAGTTGGAAATCACAAAGGAGTAGGCTATACGGCCGCTGCGTGCCGAGTTTACACAATTAAGAAAACTACTCGATGCAAAACTGTTTATGAGTCTAGCTGTTTGGTTTCTGTATACGACTCTATTGGGATTGCGCTCGATGCTTTGGCTGTTTCTGCACTGTGCGCGATTCTTCCCTTGTGAGCTAAATGGAGTTGGTTCCCACGCAATGATCGACTTTCTGAGAGCGTATCGTGACAATGTCAGATGACTTAATCACAAACAAACAAACAATCATCCTCTACCTATGGTGTGTAGCTCAGTACCAACTTCGCCAGAAGAGACGCAATGTCCGCAGCTGCCCTATCTCTTTTGGCCTGGTGTCCATCCGTCACTCGGTTGCTGTCATCAGGATTGCTCTACATGTTGTCTCTAGCCAACCTAACGTTGTCTGGAACAATATCATGTATTCGGTGGGATGTGACCATCGTTCCCAATGAATAAGACTGGTCTGTTGCCCTAACTTTTGGATAGCCACACCCAGCTTAGACTCTGCCTTGGTTGCCCTGAACATCTTGCGTAACCCTAAATACCTGGAGTCCTTCTAAACGAGACTTACAAAAAAACACCGTCCCAGGACCCAACACAAGTAATAACCCACTCCTCAAATGCTTGACAGGCATTGTCATTCTAATATCTATAACATTTCCAAATCGTTATTAAATTAATACCCATAATCCAATCTTTATCTCACGAGATGATGCCTGCTATTCGGCGCTTATAATCATATCCCCTATTACTAATCCCCCATGCAACATTTACTCGATGTGTTAAACACCCCCCCGGATCTATTTCCAGGCTACCTTCATCTGTCGTAACTATCTAACTAATCGTATCTTGAAATCAACATTTCTAAAAATGTTTGTCGAGCTTCCATAACGTATCTTCTTTTCTCAAATGAGCTGCCATATATTCCATTTAATATTCTATACTACCTTACTTTACAAAGCTATCATTCCCCCCTAACCTGATATTAGCATACTCTTTTCCCCTTTTCCTCCCTATCTCTCTCCATACAAAAGGAGGGCCCATTAGGCGCGCGCTGGTGACTTAACCATGTTGACCTCCACGTCAGATGACCCGAAGTAATACACTCCCATTTCCCAGGGTTTACCCATCATGGAACTCTTCCCCATTCCTAAATAAACACAATCATTACGGGTATTAGGACGACTCTCATACACCCAAAAGTCTCCCTTCACTTGGCCCACAATACCCATTTCTACCCGCCATATCTACCAATGTACGGTCATTGTTCTCACAAGTACCCATATACATCCTACCACCCCCCCCTTAGTTACCCCTGTCTACCCTTCAACAAATTCCACTCCCTACATTACTCCCCCTTAATCAACCAAAACCCAAAATTCTTTCTATATCACTTACCCATAACTCGCCTAATATAAGACAACATCTCCCACAATATCCATACTATACCCTTAAAAACATTTCCACTTATCAACTATTATTACACCCTCATCCCACAACTTAAACAATTGTTCCACACAACAATCTCTCCAACACTCAAACCCTCCATACCCCTTCCCTCATCCTTACAATCATCAAAAATCTTAAAAAACCTTCCCCCCAAAAAATCACCAAACCTTATACCATTAAACTCTTACAAAACCTAACAATACTCCATACCCTTCCTAACACCCTCAACACACATCCAAACAAATAAAAATAAATATCACCCAGGACATTTAAAATAAAAAGACCTCTATAACATCCCCCCGCCCGCAAAAACAACAACCATAACCAAACATCCAATCTTAAAATTCAATTTCTCATACCAACAACATCAAAAAATCACACCTTATACCACCCACAAATTCCCCCCATCCTCACCCCCACCTTCATATAACCCAAACCCCTACCATCCATCCAAAAATAATAAACACAAAACATAATCATACATCTAACCCATCTTAATAAACCACATCCCAACTTATACATACCTTTACAACAAACTATAAAAAAAAAACCTATTAACACCCCATCCAAAACACCAAAAAATCCAAAAAAAAAAAAAAAAAACCAA
>JAMPIV010001737.1:0-30855 GCA_024509875.1 Oreohelix idahoensis | reverse complement strand
TTATTTGGAAGAAGTGAACACCGTGTTTCGCCGGGACTCTATTTTTTGTTATTACTTTGTTTTTTTGGTGTTCTTTTGTGAGTTTCTTTCTCGACTCTCCCATTTTGTTTGGAACTGGGATTTTTTTTATGCCCATCACCTTCTCGTTCCATTTCTTTTCCATTTTTCCATATCCCATCCCACCAAAAAACCTCCTTCCATCTTTTGTTGTATTTATTTTTTGTTTATTATTTTTTACTATTAAATTCTTGGTCTTATGTGTATTAATTCATTTTTAGGGTCTTTCTTTTTTTTATCCACTGACAAACATGCAATCATTGCTATTTGTGTGTATTTTTTTTATTTTTTATAAGGAAAGTCTTAGACGACCCCCAGCCAGCTAAACCTTTGCCACCTGCCCGCCTTCACTCGCGGTGATTGTTAGAAGGAATAGGATAAGGAAACCCTCAAACTCAGACCCAACGAAAATAAGACCCCAAAGCCCGTTTTCATGTGGGTGGTGTTTTATTTATAACGGCCTGTGCAAAAAACACCGCAGGGCACCTCTGTTCTAATATGGGGCACCATGCGTCCATGCGTAGGGACAGGGGACAACTATAATACTAAGCAAGGAATAGAAGGCCCAATTTTTTGACCTTGACTATCTGCGGTGTTTGGGGTGGTGTCCTACGCCACCATCCTCGGCATTTCGTGGAGGGGGGAAGGAAAAAGGGAAAGATTTGTGGGAAAATGGAAAGATATAAGATGCGGAGAAGGGGAAAGATAAAAAGAACATTTGTGGATTAGATATGGGGGAAAGATTGGGGAAAAGATAAAGTGACACAGATAAGAATTGGAAAGATTTTTAAAGTGGGAAGTATTTTTTTTTTTATATAAAGTGAAGTAGAAGTGAGTGAACATTTAATTTTAAGTGACACATGTGGAGGTTGTTGTGTTGTTAGGTGTTGTTGTCAATTGGTTGTTTCCTTTTTTGGTTTTTGTTAGTGGTTAAATTGTTTAAAGTAGGAAATTTAAGATTTTATAAGTGGGACCAGACCACCTTTGTGGATGGTGGTTGTCACTTTTTCTAGCCCCCTTTCAAAGCTTGTATCACTGGCATATAGACCGCACAGATGTTCTGGCTTGGCCAATGTCTGCTACCGCATGGAAAAATGGGTCGCATCCTCTGAAAGTTATCTTTGTGGACAACTGGCTGATGGCAAAAAGAACAGTTGGGCGACCGCAGCTGAGGATTTTTAATGATGTGTGACAGAAGTGACTTGAGGGCACTGGACATAAATCCAGCAACCTGGGAGTATGAAGCTTCCTTTCGCACCAAATAGTGATGCACCCAGACTGGGTGGGTGAAAAGAAGCTACACAACAAGCAGGAAGAGCGGAGGAAAATGAAAATTGTACAAAAAGGAACACCAGGAAAATAAGCAGCTGAGGGCCTTGCCACCTCAGGGGGCACATTCCATAGTATGTTTATGACTGAAGGGGCTATTTTAATGCAGTGTGAATTAAGATTTATGGGTACTCATGTGCGATGTTGCTGAAACTCACCATTGATAATCGTCAAAGTCAGTCTACTCATGCTGTCCAATTATTTGTTCTCTTTGTGTTTGCATTCTTGTGTTGTCTGTAGTTTGTTGCACTTTATTATTTTTTAAAAAGCTGAAAACAGGCGTTAGGTTTAAGATAGCATTAGCGGTTAAAATCTCAGAACAATAACCACCAATGCTAACCGTTACTTTGTGCCGAACTTGTCAGAAATGGTTATAAAGACACACACAAAATAAAAGTTGTAGTAGTTTTGAATCCACAAGTTGGGCACCACCACATACACTAGACCATATTTGAGCGAACTTCTCGATCGCCCAGTGGGGGAAAACATGGGCTGAGTGTGTACCATAAACTGTGATTCAACCAGGTAAGTGCTTGTCATCATCATTGTTACCCTTCAGCTCCCCAATGACCTTAAGCCTTCAAAAAAGTTCCATGCCAAGCCTTCCTGTCTGTGCCATTCACTGAAGGCCTTTCTAAGTCTTTTTATTTTATAGAACATGATCATTGTCTTAGTGCTTGCACCCTGTCCTTGAACCTTTCAAAATATCTTAGCATGTTAGTTAGTTCTCTGCAAGACTCTACCTGTCTTATCTAAAGCATATGTACCAGTTGAGTTGTTGATCTAGTTTGTCATTCCTAGGTATCGTGTAGTTTGGACTTTACTAATTTGTTGCCCCTGTAAGTTTGTGTCAATTATCTTGAATTTAACAATCCTGTGTTTTACTGTGTTTATGAGGGGGGGAACTTTTCCTACTGTCTTATTAGCATTTAATTGAAATTCCCCATGTATTAAGGGGGGTCAGGAGTGGCTCAGTGGGAGGTTATGGCGTCAAGCATTCATATTCAGGAGGTTACCAGGTTTGAATCCAGTTGAGGGATTATAATTTATTGAAATATTTCTTATCAGGACCTGTGGTCCTTAATTATGTCATACTCCCCGTTGGTCTCTATGGGTAGTGTAGATTCAGATGCCTTGCCTTCTCGGAGTAAGGGCGAACACAATTAGGATGGTCCCTCGTTGCAAGTTGTGCCACAGTATAACAAATACCACGGCAGTTGGGAAATCGTTTTAAAAGAGTAGGCTTATCAGGCCGCTTGCCCTGGCAAAATTTAAAAAATTAGTGAAACATACCCACCACAAAAATAATTTATAGAATGTGTGATTTCCTATACATTATTTACCACACAATGGGATTCTCACTAGTTCTATGGAGTTCATGCACTGTGCTGGAGATCCTCCTTGTGTGGATCTAAGGGAGGAGATCGAAGGCACTGATGGATAGTTGTCCGTGTTCAATAAAGATGTTCTCTTTAAAAACCAAATCCCCTTTTAGTCATCCATATATTCATCATTTTTATTTTACTTTTTATCATTATCATTTGTTATTGGAGATTGATTATCTTAATTTTTTTGACAGGATTTTTCCCAGAAATCTCCATATAGCGAATCCTCTGCATATAACTGTGTTAAGTTGTTTGTGATATCTTTTAAATTCTTCATTCAAAATAATGTTTTCATTATTGTTAAAATTGAAGGGTATAAAACTGATCCTTGATGAATCTGCATTCTCTTGTTCTATGCATTTTAGAGTTCTGGGGATGTTCATATGTTATAAAATATCTATCTTGAAGGAAGAGTTTCTTTAAGTTTGTTTTTTTTTTTATTTTAATTGTTTTTTGGGAAAGGGTGAGGACACACTAACATACATTCACATAAAATTTAACAGTTTGGATTTAACTATTATTTGGATTAAATGGGAGGGGGGGGGAGAATGAGAAGATATTATATTGTTGATATTGGAAATTCGATTTTTTATCTTGAGTTTATTACACTATATATCCTAAATTATAACCCATCATGGGTTGGAACAGGATAACTTTAATCTCCTTTCATGTTAGTCTCAGTTTGCCTTCTCCGTGTGTTTGTCAAAGTCCCTCTATCTCTCATACCTAGGGATAACTGAAAGAAGACTGCCTTGTTAATGCTATCAGCAGGTTTCCTCAATGTGTGCTCTGTCTGTCCATCTCTCCACCATTACATCTTCTCACCTCACGGTTCCCACATTTATGATCTTGTCATCAGTTCCACTTTAGTGATCTTGTCATCAGTTCCACATTAGTAATCTTGTCATCAGTTCTACATTAGTAATCTTGTCATCAGTTCCACATTAGTGATCTTGTCATCAAGTTCTACATTCGTAATCTTGTCATCAGTTCCACATAAGTGATCTTGTCATCACTTCCACATTAGGGATCTTGTCATCAGTTCCACATTAGTGATCTTGTCATCAAGTTCTTTATTAGTGATCTAGTCATCAAGTTCTACATTAATGATCTTGTCATTAAGTTCTTTATTAGTGATCTTGTCATCAAGTTCTACATTAGTGATCTTGTCATCAGTTCCACATTAGTGATCTTGTCATCAGTTCCACATTAGTGATCTTGTCATTAAGTTCTACATTAGTGATCTTATCATCAGTTCCACATTAGGGATCTTGTCATCAGTTCCACATTAGTGATCTTGTCATCAGTTCCACATTAGTGATCTTGTCATCAGTTCCACATTAGTGATCTTGTCATCAGTTCCACATTAGTGATCTTGTCATCAGTTCCACATTAGTGATCTTGTCATCAGTTCCACATTAGTGATCTTGTCATCATCAGTGTTCTTGTCACATTTCACATTAGTGAGATCCTTTTCAGTTCTACATTTAGTGATCTTGTCATCAGTTCCACATTAGTGATCTTGTCATCATTCAGTGACATTTTCTATATGATCTTGTCTTCAGATCCACATTGTTGATCTTGTCATCAGTTCACATTAATGATCTTATCATCAGTTCTACATTAATGATCATGTCATCATCAGTTTGTCCAGTTTCGATTAGTGATCTTGTCTTCTTGTCATCAGTCATGTCATTTCATCCTTCTAATCTGCTCAAGCACCCATTTATGACAAGTCTAGTTTTTTAAGTTTATTGCTGTCATGAGTTGTGATACTTGACTTGAGGATAAGATAGTTGATGATAATCTGAAACAGAACTGAGCATTGCACAAGCCAGGTACTACAGACTTATCATAAGGGACAATCTCATTCTTTTTTCAATCAACTGTGAAACAGGGTTAGAATTCTGTGCTAACAAGTTAGACGGATTGTTAATTTCAGGAGGACATGCACTTTCTGATAGTACGTGCAGTCCACCTTTGCTTCCTTCAATGTCAAGATTATTATATGGGTCTCTCCGCATTTCTCGCATTTCTCTTTTTCTTATAACTTCTGGCTACATAGAAAATAGTGACATTTCTGACTGTATTAATAATAGTGTGCCGATAGTTACAGTAATTGTAATCAATAAAATCTTAATTTTTCTCCCATATTTGTGTGGTTAGTTTACCAATGTATTTTTTTTTGGGACCTTCCGTGTTCTCTTTCTCAGCTGAATTTACCAATTATTACAGGTCCATATCTTTTTATCCAAAATAATCAAGGACAGCTGTGTTTCAAAAACCGGATTTTTTTCAGTTTGTTGGTTGCCGTGTGTAGTTTTCACGGGTCACAGAGGAGACAAGGAAAGAATATGTCTACTGTTCTCTCAGACACGTCATAAGAAACAACCAACATGAGATTGTGCATGAGGTTATGGCGATCTCATCATATAAAACACATTTCTACAGTTACCATGGCTGCAAGAGCACATAATGATGTGGTGCATTTTTATTGTAAGGGATGGACCAGCTGTAGTGGTGGCAGCATGTTCTATAAGGAACAAAAAGGGAAAGAACTGTGATAAAAAAAATGCTTGTCCTGACTTGGTTAGCTGACTTTGACTTTGCAACTTCTTGTTTTTTAATTTCGGCTTTTTACGGCCATTTATTTGGAGTCTGTCTGTGTTGTGGACATTACTTATAGGACAAATGAAAATGCTGAAATTTTGGGCAAAGGTGAATGTTTAAAAAATTTTAAAATTCCAATTGGCAAAAATGTAGAACTGACTTTAGGATCGGCAGAAACAACAGCAGGTAGAATCTTGGAGAAGTGTATATTAACGATGAGGAAGGGAGAAGAGAGTGAGTTTGTTATAAAGTCTTTGAGTGATGTGCACCAGGATGGTGATGTACAGGGCCACATTTCTTCAGTGTTGCTGGTCATAAATCTTCATCATTTCTCTGAAACAAAGCCAGCCTGGTCATTGACATCTGTAGAAAAGCACCAGCTAGCTTTGCGGCATAAGGAAAAAGGAACAAATTTTTTCAGAGACGGTTTAATTAACTGAAGCTGCATTTTGCCAGTACAGCATCGCTGTCATATACCTAATTTGCATAACTGAGGTCACTTCAGTTATAGATGAAGAACTCGAGCCAGAGACACAATCTCAGAGAAAAATTTACAAAGCTTTAAAGTGTGTCTGTTACCTCAATCTGGCAGCTTGTCAGATGAAAGTAGGGAACCATAAAAGTGTCATAAATTAATTGTACACATGCGCTGTCCTTGGACAATGCTAATGTTAAAGGATGGTACAGAAGAGCTAAAGCTTACCTGGCTTGTGGACAAATTACAGATGCAAGGTAGGTCATACATAGTAAAAATGTGACCTGGTAGTTTGAATATTCATGGAATTGTTCTTGTTCTTCAATCACTGTCATATTCACCTTCATCACTCTGTTGCTCCCCAGGGAACATAAACTTTCAACAAACTTATGTGTCGCAGAGTGAAGATAATTTGCCTATTTGAAATTTTCTGTCCATCCTGTATATTGCTTTATTTTCTGTCTATCCTAAGGTTCTGGGAAAAAAAAAACTGTTTCTCACGCACCTTAACTCAGGTGAAACTTCGGTCAACACGTTCGTTAGGATTTTCCAGACTCGTCTGTGTAGAAATTTATGGCCTGTCTTCTTCCTCATTGTTAAAACTTCTGAGCTCGGAACCACAGCACGTACAAGTGACATTCAATATGCAAACTATTTTGGCTATCGTGGGAACGTTTAAAATGTAGCGGGTAAATCGAAATTAATTCTTTCTTAAGAAACTAGGTTTTTAGGACTTCACTGGTGAGAAGCATACTGGAAGAGTAAGACGCATTTCTTAGTCTTGTAAAGTAAAAAACTGTGCATAAGGGAGACTTGAGTTAAAACACACATAGTGCCCTCTAGTTTAACTTACAGGACTATCTATAAATTCCGGAGCGGGTATGTATTCGCTTTTCAGTATATAGGAAATTAGCTAAATATATAGATATGAAATATATTTATTATCATGGTGAAAGTCTAAATGAAATATATTACTATCATGGTGAAAGTCTAAGTGTATTATAAAAAACGGGTTTCCTTTATCATGTCTGTATCATCAATGCTTACTATAATACATTTATTTTCACTGATTATATTTTAAAGCGATGTCATGTTCCAATGTTTGTATCATTCATAATTTCAATGACCATTTTACTTTTCAATGTTTGTAATATTAATGTATGAGCATATTATCAAGAACGCGCGAAAGAATGAACGGTGGAAAGCACCGGAGGATACTCTCGCGGACCCCCATGCAACTTTGTCTGACAGGGGAGGAAGCACGTCCTGTTATTGTTTATGTACCTGGACTGGCCAGCTAATTCATTCACAGCAGACAGGAATGTTTAAGAATGGACTGACCTATTTTAGGAACGAGACGCATGCATGGATATCAACATGCCGACGCTGGACACTGCTTAAATTGTTTCTGTTGTAATCTGCATGTTGCAGCAGAAGAGTAGTTACACATGTATTTTTGTTTTGTCTAACAGATTTATTGCAGTGTAAAGTCTTGTCTCGTATTGCTGAAAAGAGGTTACCTGTGGGCAGTGGCCATATAGTCCTCGTCCACCAGTCACAATAATTCCCTTCAATTATTTCAATCATTTCGATCATTTCAATTACTTCAATTACTGCAATTATTGCAACGATTCTCAACACCAGATATTACCCTTAACAACCATCACCCTACCATACTCCACCCATTTTAACCCTCCATCCCACCTTTGGAAGCAAATTCGTTATCTGTGGATATCGCATCAACTGTGGATACGTTACACCTTTCTTGGATTTATAAAAATCGTGTTCAGATTCTGTGCCTTTGTGGATACCTTATTCGAACAGTGAAGTCGTTACCCCAATCTTGGATTTATAAAATCGTGTTCAGATTCTGTGCCCTTTGTGGATACCTTATTCGAACAGTGAAGTAATTTCAAGCATTGGATTACGATATATTTTTCCAAGAGAACCCCAGGATATAAGTTGTTCCCAGCATTCACACCAAAGGAACAAAGGAACAAACATTCATTTACACACAAACAGTATTTCACATATTTTCCAGCAAAAGCTTATCAGGCCTGCCGGGAACTTTACTAACACAATTCATTCTTAATCCTTGTTTTTACTATTTGTGTAATAATTTGTTTCTTCTTTAAAATCATCAAATTGTTGTGAGTTTGTTTTCTCATGATAATCTTTATTATTATGTGCTGTAAAATCCTTATTGATTTATTTACATTTCTAAATTGAAATAAATTGAGTTAACCTCGATAGGATTGTTCGTTCAGTTCAGACTACCAAATCCTCAATCTAACTTTACTTCTTTACCCTACTATTTGTGAGTGACACAGTGTGTGCAAAAGAGTAATATTGTCGCCAGAGAAAACAAGAAGAGCTGTGTGTGTGGTTTTCTTAGTGAAGAACTCACTGACTCAGCCTGTGCCTTCTGCCTATCTCTCTTGCGCACCACTATCACACGTCCGTGTGCACTATTGTCCATCACGCCTATACAGCTGTCAAGCTTTACCTACTATTAATTATATTTTCATGCGACATTATGTCATGTCTTCCTGTCAACAAAGTTATGTAATGTCTTCCTGTCAACAAACTTATGTCATGTCTTCCTGTCAACAAACTTATGTCATGTCTTCCTGTCAACAAACTTATGTCATGTCTTCCTGTCAACAAACTTATGTCATGTCTTCCTGTCAACAAACTTATGCCATGTCTTCCTGTCCCTTCTTACCTAAACTTATGTCATGTCTTACTGTCAACAAAATCTTATGTCGTGTGTCTTCCTGTCAACAAACTTATGTCATGTCTTCCTGTCAACAAACTTATGTCAATGGTTTCCTGTCAACAAAAACTTATGTCTTCTTGTCAACAAAGTTATTGTAATGTCTTCCTGTCATCAAATCTTATGTCATGTCTTACTGTCAACAAACTTATGTCATGTCTTCCTGTCAACAAACTTATGTCACCTGTCTTCCTGTCAACAAACTTATGTCATGTCTTTCTGTCAAACTTAACTTATGTCTTCCTGTCAATAAACTTATGTCATGTCTTCCTGTCAACAAATCTTATGTCATGTCTTCCTGTCAACAAACTTATGTCATGTCTTCCTGTCAAACAAATTATGTCATGTCTTCCCCTGTCAACAAAAACTTATGTCATGTCTTCTTGTCAACTAAAGTTATGTAATGTCTTCCTGTCAACAAACTTATGTCCATGTCTTCCTGTCAACTCAAACTTATGTCATGTCTTCCAGTCAACAAACTTATGTCATGTCTTCCTGTCAACACAACTTTATGTCATGTCTTTCTGTCAAACAAACTTATGACTTTCTGTCGATAAACTTATGTCATGTCTTCCTGTCAACAAAAAACTTATGTCATGTCTTCCTGTCAACTCAACTTATGTCATGTCTTCCTGTCAACAAACTTATGTATGTCTTCCTGTCAACAAAAAACTTATGTCATGTCTTCCTGTCAACAAACTTATGTCATGTCTTCCTGTCAACAAACTTATGTCATGTCTTCCTGTCAACAAACTTATGTCATGTCTTCTTGTCAACAAAGTTATGTAATGTCCTCCTGTCAACCAACTTATGTCATGTCTTCCTGTCAGCAAAACTTATGAGATGTTCTTCCTGTCAACAAAACTTATGTCATGTATTCCTGTCAACAAACTTATGTCATGTCTTCCTGTCAACAAACTTATGTCATGTCTTCCTGTCAACAAACTTATGTCATGTCTTCTTGTCAACAAAGTTATGTAATGTCTTCCTGTCACAACAAAACTTATGTATCATGTCTTCCTGTCAGCAAACTTATGTCATGTCTTACCTAGTCAACAAACTATTGTCTTCCTGTCAACAAACTTATGTCATGTCTTCCTGTCAACAAACTTATGCCATGTCTTCCTGTCCTGTGTCACCAGCTCAAGGTCTGTCCACGCCTTTCTTATTCCTTTCTTGCCTGTCTCCAGTTATCTTCTCCATGTGTTCCTCGATCTCCCACTACCTCTTTTACCCTGGACTAAGGACTGCCTTGTAATGCTATCAACAGGTTTCGTGAGTGTGTGTCTTATCCTTCACCTGCATCTTCTCATCTTTCTTTTTCCACTGGCTCCTGTCTGGTTCTTGTCAGTTTCAAATTAGTGATCCCGTCATATCATTTCAATCCTATTCCAGGCAAGTACCTTTTTAATCACTGTCTTATAGATACAGCCATTTTTCTCATAGAGTGTTGTCTGTATCTGTTGCAGGCTTCTCTAATCAACATACAGTTTCCCATGTTGACACTCCTGTGGGCAGTCTATCTCAGTTGCAGGTTTCTCTAATCACCATACAATTTCTTATCCATCCTGGCACTCATGCCTGACAGTGTTGCACAGCCAGATTTCTCACATCCCTGTTCTGTGTATCAAATGTTTGTTGAGCAGTGTGGTAAATTGTGCTGTAGTTTAAAGCTGGGCTGCAGTGTCTACACCTTTTGGCATGGCACATCTGGTTTGAGCACAAAGTTTTTTTGTACATGTCTGCTTTCCAAGACGAGCTTTCATTACACTGGGAGATATATGGAAATATCAAAGTAAGTTCAACACAGATATCAGAATCTTCAACACATGTGTCAAGTTGGTTCTATTGTATGGCTGTAAAACATGGAGAGCAACAAAAATAACAGCTAGAAAGATGCAAACTTTCATAAATAAATGCTTGCGTAGAGTAGGAGGATTGAATTGGCCAGACAGGCTGACCAATGTGGAACTGGTGACAAGAACCAGACAAAAACTAGTGGAACAAGATGTCTGGTGAAGACACAGAAATAGGATAGGGCACACATGGGGATAACTGTTTGATAGCATTATAAAGCACTTCCTGTTCTAAAATCCCCAGGGTAAGAGAAATGGAAGGAGACACACAAAAATGGAGAAGAGAATAGGACGGACATGAAAGGCATACAGAAGGCTATTAAATATCCTGAACAGATGGCACATGACAGGAAGGCTTTTTGAAAGCCTAACTGAAAAGAAATGATGATGTTGAACTCTTAACTTTCTGCAATTAAAGCCACACTTCTATGACCTCCAGTGACCTTTGTTCAATTACTGTCCATGATTTGCTTCTGTTTGTTAATAGCAGCCCTATTAAATACACATATGTGCCATGCCAAAAAACACATTTTCACATTTCCATTGACAAAAATAAGCTGCATAAAATGCTTATCATTTTCAGGAATCCTGTTTTAGCTTGGACTATTATATTCTTTACCTCCACATTGTATCGTCTTCCATCAGATGTAAATATTTAAATCTGCAGACTTGTTTCAGAAATGCTCCAGCTACATTGATTTTTCTGTCTGAAAAATTATATTTCTTAGAGACAGCCATTACATCTGTCTTATTGTTTTCTATGCCAAGAAGTTTATTTTTTTAACTTTGTAGATGAGAAAAAGCTTCTACAAGACTTGCAGAAATTATGTGAGGATGGCAAACCATAAATCAGAAGAGTTCAGGACTGCTACTGGTGTAAGACAGGGTGATATTCTGCCACCTTATTTTTTCTTACTCCCTGATTGCTAAATCAGAGACACATCTTCAATCCAACCTGCAAGTCTAGTAGGAAGAGCTAGAGAAGAGAGGGATGGTCATCAGCAGCTCCAAAACAAAAACCATGGTGATACCACGAGAGGAAAAAAAGCATCAGATTATGCTGGGAGAACAGGTTGACCACTTTAAATATCTTGGAGCTGTTATACACTGAAAGGAAGACATAAAAAAAAGTTGGTTACCTGAAGAGCAGCAGCTGGGAGACTTTTTCAGGCCATAAATTTAGGATTCCGGAGATAAAGAGAAATTGGCAAAAAGACGAAGATGATTATATACCGCTCCTTGATTGGACTGGAACCAGGCCAGGAGACAGACAGCCAATAAGATAGTATGATGCTCTCTCTGGCAAACCTCTACACCACAGGGTGGTAGAGGAATGGCTAAGTAAGAAACATGAGCTGCTTCTACACAAGATTTGATATGAAGTAGAGCTGCATGAAAACTGCACCCTTTCCTTCGAATCTTTAATTTTGATTGAATTTAAAATCTCCATGCAAGATAATTTTATATTTATCTTCTCCAGGTCTGACCTGGAACAGGCACTGGAAATTGAACCAGCAAATCGTGTCGTTGCATCTCTGTTGCAGAAATGTCAGCAATGAACTGGTCAGAAAAGATTTGTGTATTCATTCTCGTTGGAGATGTGATTTTGAAAATACCACCTAGAAAAGTGGGTACAGGTGTATACTTCAGATGTGAACTGTGACAATAATGGTTTATTTTATGATATTTACCTGACAATTTTTGATATCTGATATAATTTAAGGTTTCCCTGACATTGATCTAGCCTGTTGTGCTGTCTTATTCACATTTTTCCAGGGTCTTGTCATTCATTACTTCTCATCTTCTGTGCACCACTCCTGACTTTGATTTTCATCTTGGCAAACAGAGAAATAGTATGTTATTTGTTAAGTGTGCACACTTTATAATACACATTGATATTAAAGGGTATATGCACAAACATTAGACACTGTACTTTCTGTGCGATTTAAGAGATCTTCTACTGTAATTCTGAAAACACATAACAGTAGTAAGTTACAGACTTTCATGAATGGGTGCTTGCATAGAATAGAAGGGATGACATGTGAGATAGATATCTCAGTTTTTGTACTTCATTTTCCACAGCCACACACCAGTTCTCTTCTCCATGTGTTTTTTTTAGTCTACCTCTACTTCTGTTACCCTGGGGGTTCCAGAACAAGGACTGCCTGGTAACATCATCAGCAGGTTTCCTTAGTGTGTGTCCTATCTATCTCCAATGTCTTCTTCTGATGTCTTGTTCTATTGGCATTTACCTGGTTCTTGTCATCAGTTCCACATGTCATCCCTTCTATTCTATGCAAGCACCGATTCTTGAAAGTCTGTAACTTACTACTGTTTTCTTTGAAAATGTTCAAGTAGTCATCTGAGAGTGTACAAAAAAGAAGTTTTTGTTATTCTGTGAGTTTTTGAAGAAAAAAAACAAATATACAACAAAGGTAATGCTTCTGTCTTGGACATAAGACAAAGAAAATAGCCATATTGTGGCTACAAGGCCATCATTAGGAAAAGGCAAGAAAGTGAAGAGCTGTTTTTGTTGTTCTCCATGTTTCAGAACCATACAATAGAACTGACTTGACATTTGAGTTGATAGAGAATCCATTTGGAAACTGAGATGACGGTTCTGATTTCTGTGTTGAACTTTATCTTCCCCACATTCCACACATTTCCCAAATTCAGTAAAAGCCCTTCTTGCCTTTTGTATTCCTGATTTACCAATAATGTTGCTGTAGACTAGATTTTCTTAATTTTTGTATGTGTGCCATGGACCCCGCTTTGATTGTCCAATGAAGGCCATGGATTTCTTTGATTGTCCAGTGAAGGCTATGGACCACTTTGATTGTCCAGTGAAGGCAATGGACTTCTTTGATTGTCCAGTGATGGCAATGGACTTCTTTGATTGTCCAGTGATAGCAATGATTGTCCAATGAAGGGTATGGACCCCTTTCATTGTCTGAGGAAGGCCATGGACTTCTTTGATTGTCTGATGAAGGCTATGGACCACTTTGATTGTCCAGTGAAGGGTATGAACCCCTTTGTCCGATGAAGGCAGTGGACTTCTTTGATTGTCCAGTAAAAGTTATGGAGCCCTTTGATTGTCCGATGGAGGCTATGGGCCCCTTTGATTGTCTGATGAAGGCAGTGGACTTCTTTGATTGTTCAGTAAAGGTTATGGACCCCTTTGATTGTCCGATGAAAGCTATGGGCCCCTTTGATTGTTCAATGAAGGCATTGGGCTTCTTCGATTGTCCTATGAAGGCAATGGATTTATTTGGTTGTCTGATGAAGGTTATGGACCCCTTTGATTGTCCAGTGAAGGCTATGGGCCCCTTTGGTTGTCCAATGAAGGTTATGGGCCCCTTTGATTGTCCAGTGAAAGGCTATGGAAAAAAAAATATAACTAAACATAATTAAATATTTTTAATTTTGAGTTATGTACACGGACACTCTAAAATCCAATCACAGACCCCAAAAGGTCCACAGACCACCAGCTGATAAACCCTGATGTAAACTATTCAGTGACAGAATGATGTATTGATTGATGAAACGCTTGATGTATTTTTTTTTTTTTACATATCAGATTTACTGGAACTTTTGAAATGATTATTTGTTTTAATGTACATAAAATTGTTTGTTGCTGTATCTTAACTTTGTTTTCTGAAAAAAATTAGATGGGTTGTGTTATTCCAGATACTGCAGAAATTTTAATATACACAGATGTTTATTTTCTTATGATTTTTTTGTGCTCAAATTTTTTTCTCCAAATTTTGAGTCTCCCTTCAATTTAAGATAGTTAATGTCTTCATTTGCTATGTTTACTTATTAATCCTTTTTTTTTTAATATGTCCATGGTGAATTGATTCCTATTATAACATGGCCACATGGTTTAGTATAGATCTGTATTATATTAGCTATTAGCATTCCAAGATGATGTGGTTAATTGTTGACAGCACAAATGTTCTATTTATTTTTGCCCTTGATTGTCCATGTCACAAATTCTGTAGGTCTAACATGCTATAAATGTCTCATAACCAGATAGGGATCTTAACTTTTGCAGGAGCACTTGTCTTCAATAAGCAAAGAGTTTATACCAACCTTTCTCTTCCTTTTTATCCTGGAAGAAACCTTGAAATAATTTGTCAGGTCTCAGGGAACCCTTGCATAAAAATTATGATATCTACAGCTGACGTTTGGTTAGCGTGATCAGTAAGTTGAATTATAATTATCCAATAATAATTGTCAATGTTTTTTTTTAAGTGGAGAATGATTTTGTCTGTGGATCTGTTTATTTTGTCTGTGGATCTGTTTATTTTGTCTGTAGATCTTTTTATTTTGTCTGTGAATCTGTTTATTTTGTCTGCAGATCTGTTTATTTTGTCTGTGAATCTGTTTATTTTGTCTGTGGATCTGTTGAGCGCTAACATCACCCAGTGCGCAAAGGGAAAAAAACATTCAATCATTATCTCTTGTGGAACCCCTGACTAGGGTTCTGTGAAACTTTGTTTGAGAAACCCCTGGTTTATACACTACACAAACAACCCCTGATCTAATAATGCATGGAAAAGATTATGTAAAATACATACATATACATAGAGCTATTGTTAATGAAATATTTGAAACCAGAAACTGTTACACATTGTCCTGTGCTTTGAGTGAACGATATTTTTGGGACACATACATGCCACACTTAAAGTTGTTACCATCATAATCTGTACGGGGTGACTTTGTTTTGCGTTTTCATTGTGTACGGGCCGTACACGGGTCTGTACGGTTTTTATTAATTATTAACCCTTTCAGCACCATTATGACGTACGCCATACGGCATAAATCTTGACAATTGTTGTCGCTGGGCCGTACCGAGTACGTCACGGAAGTAGTGCGATACCTCGTTCCCATACACCTATAAAACGTACGGCGTCCTATTTTAAAAAGCACCAGAACTCTTCTGTTTACAATTGTATCGGCAATTGCTGGGCATAATCGGATTCAGCATTGAAAAAATCTGGCCACTAAGCTTGAAACGAACAAAATATTTTACTGCTAGCGAATACGGTAGAACTGATAATAGTGATTTTACAAAAGCGAAAGTTACAAACATGGACGCTGCCATACCGCCGAATCATAAACATTTTGTGGAAAAAGAGCACGAAAATTCTTGTTTGAGTTGAATTTATTCAACTTGAATGATTCTGACAACTCTTTTTACTGAGATTCTGGTAATCTTTACCTTTATTGCCGTCGAGTATGTTTAATATTTGTATTTTCGTACCATTTAGAGTTAAGGTTGAGGTTAGGTTTATGGTAGAAAGTGCGTAAGAAATGTAAATTTGAATAATAATACAAAACAAATTATGGGTAGGCCTAATATCGGAATGACGGTCGCCGAATGCTCTGCATGTATTTTCGTACCATTTAGAGTTAGGATTAGGGTTACAGTTGGGGTTAGGGTTAACCCGAAATCTAAATGGTACGAAAATACATGCGGAGCATTCGGCGACCGTCATTCCGATATGACCAAATTATGAAACTGAAAAAAAACCCACAAAAGCAAGGCAAATTTGCATCTTAAACCAGGTCAGAGAAAAAGTTTATTTGGAGTTACTTCTCTTCTTAGTTTTAATTTCGTTTCTTTAAAAAACAATGTGATTTTGCCTTGGGTGATAATCATTACGGTCATCCAATGATTTATATTTATTAAATAATTAATTTACTATCAATGTTTGATTGACACTAAAATTCGTATGGGTATATTACGGCTATTCCAATTTTTTGAAGTTCGGTAGAGAATATATAATATTGCGCCAGTTTATATTTTCATTGCTAGCTTTAAAAAAAAATATATATATATATATATTTGATTTAAGATTCCTAAACCTAACCCATAACGCTTATTACTGGTCTCTTTAGATCTATACTTTTATAAGGCACTATAGAACACACACCAAACTGTTCTTCATTTCCACCATAAATTGTATTAATTTTTTTTGCAGAAATAGACTAAATGATGATACAGTCACAGCTTTTCTACAATACCGGTGTAGTGAAATTGACAGAGATACAACGGTGAAATTCCTCCCAAGGATAACATTTAAGGATAAAAACATAATGCGTAGGCTGCTGATGTACATGATCGCCTAGACCGCGGGTCATCACCCTCCATAAATTTGACTTGCTAGACCGGAGGGGAACGGAGGATCAAAAAGGAAAAAAATATGACTGGAAAGGCTAAAGAGACGCAATTGGGGGGGGGGAAATGGATGAAAGTAAAAAAATTCAAGTCCCCCAAATTGACACGAGGTACGGAATTGGACGTTTTGCGATACCAAGCCTTGATTTGAATTCAGCGGCTAAAACGCAGATGTTAGGAATATTACAAAAAATTTAAAAAGTAATTTTTCTTAATATTAATGTTAGGAATATAAAAATTAGCTGGCCGGATGGCCTATTCTGAGCAATGAAATAATATGATCTTAATTTTACAAACGGATAGATAATATTGAAGATAATGACAAAAGACAGTGTAGTTTACATCATCGACAGACTGCCTTGAATAAAAAGTGTCGTTATTTGCACACAAAACACGACCTTGGGGACGCAGGTGTTCAAAGTTACTTATTATGGAGGAGAGGGTTTTTGAGCGGTAGCTGTGTCTAAATATAACTTTTTACGACAAAATTTTAAGGGGAGAGAAAGGTTGCTTCAAAAATCAAGCACACATTTTTTTTTAGAAACACAAGTAGAGACGGACAGACTAACAGATAACCATCCATACTTGACTGAAGCATGACTGAAATGACTTTAGTGTAGAAATTTGAAATTTAAAGTACAACTAGGCAGTGATTGGCCACAGACAATCATATCATTAGCGCTCAGACGCGAAAGTGGGGTCATTCTTCAATAATTGTTCAGTGTTAGACACAGATTTTAAAGTGTGGTGTTTTCCCATATGAAAGACAGTGAATAAATTTAGGGACGCCATACTATAGCCAGCAGCTCAGCTGAGTTTTGCTAGCAATTCTGTGTTATGTATTCATAATCTGGTAAGATTGAAATTATTTCTTTATATATTTTGAATATTGTTTCATGTTCGAGTGATTTGATACTGCCATATCAAAATCTAGCCTTACAAACAAGTAGGGATTTGCTCTAGACCCCCCGCCCAAGTCAGGGTCTAGGGACCAACAAGGTACATAAACTACAGCAAGGATTATGCAAGATAGATCAAGCGTTGAAACAGGTTACCTATCTTCTTTTAGGGCCGACAACTAATAAATATTTTTCAGAATCTATGGTCTGGGAGGATCTGTCTGATGTAGGCCCACCATGGTAACTGTGCTGTTTGGTCAGAGAGATCTGACCTGTCTGTATGATGTGGTTGTTGTGTCAGTGTTGTGTCCAGACGTGGGTAGAGAATAGATTTTGACACATGGCCCATACTTTGATTGCAGAGCTGTGAGTTTCTATCGACAACAAAGCAGAGTCTATTCGGTGGGTGACTTTACTCGAGTGTATCTGTGCAGTTCTTGTGACAGAGACCACCATTATTGCCCGCCAGCACGGAGAGGTGGGACCGCAAGTTTTCAGCACCAGAGCTACAAAAAGATGAGTGAGCCTCTGGTCTGCTGGACATTCACCAACTATTGGTAGTGACTAATATCCCCGTAAAAATTCCCACCATTTTCTGGACATTGTGTAGTCAATATAGACAGGTGTGATGAGGCCACCCCAACAGCACAAACAGTAAATATCCTCCCAAAGAGATGACTACTCGAACTTTTTTAATAAAACTAACTAGTCTAGTACTTAAATAGGTACGCTCTTGCATTTATTATGTAACATTCCATGCATTTTTTTTCATAAATTTTCAATCCTTCTTTTAAAACAAGTTCTGGTCACATAAAACTTGATCCAGAACCAATAAATGTAATATAATTATATCAAAAACTTTATACACGTGAGTTAGTTCAGTGTATTTTAACACTTGTTAATCTTATTAGTCTTCTTAAATGTCTGTGGGTGTATTTATAACTAACAAACCACATTACACATCATTACCCTAGACACTTTACGTAGCCACATTCATTAAGAAAAAAAAAAAATTAAGTGTGAGGTCGTAGTGGTAGCAAGAAAGGCCTTCTGATAATTCTCAACTACATTTTATCTCAGGAGCCTTCACAGCTGGCCTCATACAATTTACATGTAGTACCATCATCATCATACAATACCATCAATACCACTACATAAATTGGGGTCTTGTCCAGGGATAATTAGCCAATATTAATATTAAGATCTCCTGGTGGGAGAAATAAAAGTAGGGAAATAAATTGTAAAATTTCCTTTAAAATTAAAAGTGTCCCTGCAGATAAAAGTTGGTGAATCTTCACAGCCAGTAATAATTAAGTAGTTAACTGGTTAGTTAGACTATAGTCATATAGTAATTAGAAGTACTTAGTGTATTTACTGGTTAGAGATTTATCTTGTATATTATTATATTGTCCAAAAAGTATGGCAGAGCTAGCAAAGTTTAGATCAGCTGCTGTGCTCACTGCGAAGGAGATGGGGATGGATGGTCAAATTTTAATTCAATACGTAACGACTGAATGTGATAAATATATTGAAAGGGAAGATAGAAAGGTAGCTGAAGAGAAGAGGTTACAAATTGAGGCTGATAGAGAAATTAAGAGGCTGCAGATTGAGGCAGAAGAAAAAAGGCTGACTGCCGAAAGGGAGGCAGAAGAAAAACGACAGCAAAGGGAGGCAGAAGATAAAAAGGCCGAAAGGGAGGCAGAGGAAAAAAGGTTGACTGCCGAAAGGGAGGCTGAAGATAGAAGGTTGCAGAGGGAGCACGAATTACGACTAAGGGAGCTGGAATTACAAGGCCCGGCCCCTGAAAATGGTGCCAGCCCTTTTGCCTCAGATGCTACGCCCAGTATGGGAGCCTCAAACTCAGCTATGGGGTTTCATTTAGACCATTTTGTTGAAAAAAGACGATGACATAGAGGGGTACCTAGGACGTTTTGAGTTATTAGCTACTACATATGGGTTAGAGAGAGAGAGGTGGAGCTTAAAGCTATCACAGGGATTGAGGGGTACTTCTTACGAAGTATTTGCCAAAATGAACAGGGAAGACCAAGACAATTATGACATGTTAAAGCAGGCTTTGTTATTAAGGTACGAGAAGAATGGTGAATTTTATCGTAAGAAATTTAGAAATGCCAAACTGTTGTCTGGGGAGACATACCACCAATTCTCTGCCAGAATAGAAACCTATTTGGAGAAATGGACGGCTCTGGGGAAGACCCAAGATCTTAAAGAAATGATCATGATTGAGCAATTGAGAGAGTCCATGGCTCCAGACATGAGAAAATTTCTCATGGAACAAGGTGCAGAGAAGTTGGGGGAAATTTTAAATGTTGCTGAGAGGTATCAGGCAGCTCAGGCAGAGGTAAGTGGTGCTAAGAAGAAGCACATAGACACTTTTAAAGCTCCACAGCAATTTAATAAATTTGATAATAGAGAGCAGGGAAATAAGGGTAGGACAAACTTTGAGCAGCAAAGAAATGACTATCGCGACAGAAACTCACAGTTCAATGACCAAAAGTTCAATGAAAGAAAACCGTTGAACCAAGGAAAAAAGATGGTGCAAATGGTGCAAGAAGGATAACCATAACACCGAATTTTGTAGAAGGAAACCTTCAAACATTGCTGCAATGAAGTCGGGGACGCAAAGAGTAAAGGTTAATCCTAAGGGACAACAGGAACCTTATCACCCCCCAGTTTGTGAGGATGTTATTTGTAATGGGGTCACCATAAGGTGCCTTTATGATACAGGTTTGGATTATGATTCAGTTGTGAAGTCTAGCCTAGTGGACCCAAGTCAGTATACCACAGAAACAGTGGAAATACAAGGGGCGACTAAGGACATACCACTCATGACACTTCCCATCGCAAGGATAACGGTGAAAACTCGCTATGTGGAAGGAGAAATCAGAGCAGCAGTGATAGATGAACCAATCTACCCTCTGATATTGGGGTGTAGATACGTCTTCTTGGGGAATCACGAGAAACCTGTGATCATGGCGACAGTGCAGACCAGGTCACAGAAGAAGGAGGAAGAAGGTGAACCTATAAATGCTCATCCAGAGGAGATGAGGAAGGCGCAGGCTGAGGATAGGACACTCCAGCCATGTTTTAAAAAATTACCCAAATGCCACACACCTCCGAGCAAGGGGGAATATTTCATGAAGAACAAACTCTTATACAGGAAGGCCGGAACTGGAACAAATGGTCACAACCAGCTGGTTCTTCCCATTTCATATAGAGATAAAGTGATGGAACTCGGACATGCGATTCCCTTCAGTGGTCACATGGGGATCAGCGCCACCGGACAGCGTATAGCTTGTCATTACTTCTGGCCAGGGATAACGGAGGATATAAAAAGATATGTCAAATCCTGCCCAGAATGTCAAGGGGTAGCTCCAAAGCACTGGACTGCTCCTGCAACTCTAGGGGAAATGCCCATAGTGGGAACACCTTTTGAGAGGGTTGCAGTGGATATTGTAGGACCTCTCACTCGGACCAAGAGGAGGAACAGTTACATCCTTACTCTGGTGGACACTTGTTCTATGTGGGGAGAGGCGGTAGCCCTGCCATCAATTGATTCAAAACATGTAGCAGAGGCACTACTTACAATATTTACCCGATTAGGATTCCCGCATCAAATCTTGACGGATAATGGTTCTCAGTTCAAGGGGAAACTAACGGAAGAAGTTTTTAAGCTATTTCAAACCAGGCACTTTCATTGTAGTCCGTACCATCCACAAGGGAACGGCCAGGTAGAGAGGTTCAACGGGACTCTCATTTCTATCCTGAGAAAGCTGGCACACGAAAAACCGGATCTGTGGGATCAATTCCTGCCCGCCGCATTGTTTGCGTACCGGGAGGTACCACATAGTTCAACCGGGATGGCTCCCGCAACTCTGCTATTTGGGAGGCAATAAAAGGGCCTTTAGAAGCTCTATTAAGGACCTGGACAGATGAGAAGGCGGAAGAGACTGTTACCTCATCGTATCAATACGTGAACGAACTGACCACTCGTTTGAAAGCTGGATGGAAACTGGCAAATGATAATTTGAAACAAGCCAGGAAGAAACATGCAGCATACTTTAATAGGAAGGCAAAGGACAGGGAACTGGCAGTCGGAGAGAAGGTGCTGCTTTTACTACCCAGAAGCCAGAATAAATTACAAATTGGTTGGCAAGGTCCATATACGGTTCTAGAGAAGGTGTCTAGAACAAACTATAAAATTGACAAAAAGGGGAAGGAAAAAGTTTATCATGTAAACCTGTTAAAGAAGTATCTGGACAGACCACTCCAGGAAAGCACCCCCTTATTGACCTTAGCTATTGCAACCCAGATGCAAAAGGAACCACTCACCTCACATGAATACCCATTACATCCTTGTGAAACAGCAGCACAGGTAAAAGTCAGTAAGCACCTGACTAAAAATCAGAGGGAGAGAGTTCAACAGGTTCTGGAGGAACATACAGATGTATTAACAGATAAACCAGGCCATACAAATTTGCTACAGTATGACATGAAACTGGTAGACTCAAACCCAATCTGTATGAGAGCCTATTCTATTCCGTTCGCGAAGGAGAAGGCATTGAAGGAAGAAATAGAGTATTTGTTGAAGGAGGGGATTATTTCGCACAGTGAATCATCTTTTAGTTCTAGTGTCGTTTTGTTGAGGAAACCGTCTGGGGAACACAGACTGTGCATAGATTACAGGAAAATGAATGCTGTCACAGAAGGACAAGTGGATCCATTACCAGACACAAAACAGCTATTTGCCAGACTGAACAAGGCAAAATACTTTTCAAAGGTGGATCTTAGTAAAGGCTATTACCAGATCCCAGTGAAGCCTGAAGTGAGACCTTATTTGGCTTTTAGCACTTCGGATGGCCATTATGAATTCAATATGCTACCATTCGGACTGAAAAATGCTCCGAGTGTGTTTTCAAGGATGATGCGAAAATTGTTGGACCCCCTGAATAACCCATGTATCACAAATTTCATGGATGATATTCTCGTCGCCACCGAGACCTTTGAAGAACACATTGAAGCTCTGGAGATGTTGTTTGATAGACTTCGGGAGGCGAACTTAACTGCTAGGCCAACAAAATGTTGTATTGGATGCAAAGAGTTGGAATTCTTGGGACACACTGTATATCAGGGTAATATGACCCCTGATCCTAAGAACTTGGAAAAACTGCAGAGAGCACCTAGGCCGCAAACAAAAAAGACGTGCGATCATTTGTGTCGTTATGCGGATTTTATCAGAAATACATCAAGAATTTTAACGCTATTTGTGCTCCTCTGACTGATCTGACTCGCAAGGGACTTCCAGATAAAATTATTTGGACTGCACAATGTGAACTAGCGTTCCAAGAGTTAAAGAAAAAACTCACTAGCAAGCCTATTCTCAAACTGCCTGATTTGACACAGGACTTTGTCTTAAGAACCGATGCAAGTAATGTGGGACTAGGAGGGGCTTTGTTGCAAAGATCATCTTCACCTGATGGGGAACTTAAACCAGTCGCTTATGCAAGCCGCAAATTGAATAAGGCGGAACAAGGATACTCCACAAGCGAAAAAGAATGTTTAGCATTAATCTGGGCAATAAAGAAGTTTCAAATCTATCTGTATGGTAGGACTTTTGGGGTGGAGACGGATCATCAGCCTCTCGTGTTCTTGTCTCAGGCTAAGCATGAAAACGCAAGATTGCTGAGGTGGTCTTTATTGCTTCAACCGTATCAGTTCAGTATCCAATATATCCCAGGCAAATTGAATGTCGGTGCAGATTTCCTCAGTCGGCACCCCTGTGATCAAAATTAGAGTAATGGCAGACGTGAGGAGTAATTTTACCTATGTGTATCGCTGGTTTTGGAACTTGCCATAGGCATGTTTTCAGGTGGGGAGATGTGTAGTGAAATTGACAGAGATACAACGGTAAAATTCCTCCCAAGGATAACATTTAAGGATAAAAACATAATGCTTAGGCTGCTGATGTACATGATCGCCTAGACCGCGGGTCATCACCCTCCATAAATTTGACTTGCTAGACCGGAGGGGAACGGAGGATCAAAAAGGAAAAAATATGACTGGAAAGGCTAAAGAGACGCAATTGGGGGGGGGAAATGGATGAAAGTAAAAAAATTCAAGTCCCCCAAATTGACACGAGGTACGGAATTGGACGTTTTGCGATACCAAGCCTTGATTTGAATTCAGCGGCTAAAACGCAGATGTTAGGAATATTACAAAAAATTTAAAAAGTAATTTTTCTTAATATTAATGTTAGGAATATAAAAATTAGCTGGCCGGATGGCCTATTCTGAGCAATGAAATAATATGATCTTAATTTTACAAACGGATAGATAATATTGAAGATAATGACAAAAGACAGTGTAGTTTACATCATCGACAGACTGCCTTGAATAAAAAGTGTTGTTATTTGCACACAAAACACGACCTTGGGGACGCAGGTGTTCAAAGTTACTTATTATGGAGGAGAGGGTTTTTGAGCGGTAGCTGTGTCTAAATATAACTTTTTACGACAAAATTTTAAGGGGAGAGAAAGGTTGCTTCAAAAATCAAGCACATTTTTTTTAGAAACACAAGTAGAGACGGACAGACTAACAGATAACCATCCATACTTGACTGAAGCATGACTGAAATGACTTTAGTGTAGAAATTTGAAATTTAAAGTACAACTAGGCAGTGATTGGCCACAGACAATCATATCATTAGCGCTCAGACGCGAAAGTGGGGTCATTCTTCAATAATTGTTCAGTGTTAGACACAGATTTTAAAGTGTGGTGTTTTCCCATATGAAAGACAGTGAATAAATTTAGGGACGCCATACTATAGCCAGCAGCTCAGCTGAGTTTTGCTAGCAATTCTGTGTTATGTATTCATAATCTGGTAAGATTGAAATTATTTCTTTATATATTTTGAATATTGTTTCATGTTCGAGTGATTTGATACTGCCATATCAAAATCTAGCCTTACAAACAAGTAGGGATTTGCTCTAGACCCCCCGCCCAAGTCAGGGTCTAGGGACCAACAAGGTACATAAACTACAGCAAGGATTATGCAAGATAGATCAAGCGTTGAAACAGGTTACCTATCTTCTTTTAGGGCCGACAACTAATAAATATTTTTCAGAATCTATGGTCTGGGAGGATCTGTCTGATGTAGGCCCACCATGGTAACTGTGCTGTTTGGTCAGAGAGATCTGACCTGTCTGTATGATGTGGTTGTTGTGTCAGTGTTGTGTCCAGACGTGGGTAGAGAATAGATTTTGACACATGGCCCATACTTTGATTGCAGAGCTGTGAGTTTCTATCGACAACAAAGCAGAGTCTATTCGGTGGGTGACTTTACTCGAGTGTATCTGTGCAGTTCTTGTGACAGAGACCACCATTATTGTCCGCCAGCACGGAGAGGTGGGACCGCAAGTTTTCAGCACCAGAGCTACAAAAAGATGAGTGAGCCTCTGGTCTGCTGGACATTCACCAACTATTGGTAGTGACTAATATCCCCGTAAAAATTCCCACCATTTTCTGGACATTGTGTAGTCAATATAGACAGGTGTGATGAGGCCACCCCAACAGCACAAACAGTAAATATCCTCCCAAAGAGATGACTACTCGAACTTTTTTTAATAAAACTAACTAGTCTAGTACTTAGATATAGGTACGCTCTTGCATTTATTATGTAACATTCCATGCATTTTTTTTCATAAATTTTCAATCCTTCTTTTAAAACAAGTTCTGGTCACATAAAACTTGATCCAGAACCAATAAATGTAATATAATTATATCAAAAACTTTATACACGTGAGTTAGTTCAGTGTATTTTAACACTTGTTAATCTTATTAGTCTTCTTAAATGTCTGTGGGTGTATTTATAACTAACACACCACATTACACATCATTACCCTAGACACTTTACGTAGCCACATTCATTAAGAAAAAAAAAAAAATTAAGTGTGAGGTCGTAGTGGTAGCAAGAAAGGCCTTCTGATAATTCTCAACTACATTTTATCTCAGGAGCCTTCACAGCTGGCCTCATACAATTTACATGTAGTACCATCATCATCATACAATACCATCAATACCACTACAACCGGTACAAAATAAATTCTAACTCTTGTTGTTTAGGTTTTAAAGCAAGTGAAGACATGCTTAAAAAGGCAAAGGGCGCATGTCACTATGATGGTGCAGAACCATCTAATTGAATATATTTGTACATTAATTAACTCTATTGTTACGTTTTTCAGTCTGTACAGGTTTTGCGGGTCTCTGTACAGGGTTTTTGGATTTGTTGTACAGGTTTTTCATGTCTGAGGTGTGGCATGTATGGTCCGGGACATAAAAATTAACTCAGCTTATCCAAGTCGGCGTCTGTGGCCTAATGGATATGAATGCAGTTTCATAATCCAGATATACCAGGTTCGAAACCTGCTGCAGGCGGTTTGGTAGCAGATCACTTTGTGTGGATTTTTAACAATGGTATAAGCGCCATACCGTTCAGAAAGCAATGGCAAACTACTGAATGAAAAAAATTGCCTAGAAAAATCAAAAACAGCCAATAAAAGCTGGGGTTGATTGCCACGTCCTGTAAAGGATAAGCAACTAACTAACTACCCAAGTAATCTAATCAACAGAAGTCAACATAAACAGATTTATTTTTTAATAAGGCCGAGAGGACAGTTGCCTGAGATCTGTAGAATAGCTTAGAGTTGAGCGAAAATACAATTAAGCAAGTTTGAGTTAAGTGGACTGCACTGTATATCTTTTGAGATTCCCTCATTTATTTTTTGTTTTGTTTTATTTACGTTTCTAATAATTTATTTTCAAAACACAAAAATATGCTGATGTCAGTTTCGGTTCTTCTATTGTACTTTAAATTTTCACCTGTCATTTACTCATGTTTGTTCCTGCTATACTGTGCAGTCCGGATAAGTAGAAGTCACAGGGATCATCAAAAATACTTCTACTTAATCAGGAATTCTGCTCATAGATATTTACATCAGGATA
This sequence comes from Oreohelix idahoensis, assembly GCA_024509875.1. Lineage (NCBI taxonomy): Eukaryota > Metazoa > Mollusca > Gastropoda > Stylommatophora > Oreohelicidae > Oreohelix > Oreohelix idahoensis. The sequence goes on along the minus strand of JAMPIV010001737.1, from coordinate 4,267 downwards.
ACAGGTATAGCAGTAAGCAAGGATTTTAACCATGCAGAAAAAAATTATTTTAATTTTCATTTCTGCATCTCCTAAAGTTTTCAAAAAAAATTTAGTGAAGACTAAAAATATAGTGTCAAGTTAATTGCTAGTAACATAGTAGCAAGTGTAAAAACTTTCAAATCGCATTTTGGCATGGTATTGTTGCATGCACTGTTAGCATTGCCCACACGGATTCTTAGAACGATAACTTTCATCTGTCAAAAGTAAGCTGACGTAAAGAGATCCCTGTTATCTAGTGTTTTCCTTCCTTCTTTCTTACCAGCACCTGCCAAATACTGGTTTATGTTAATAATATTGACTATTGACAGAAGTCTGGTTTCACTCTTTGTCTATCTTCAGATCTCAAACAGGTAGTCCCTTTCCTGTCAGAGTTTAACGCTAACCCTTTTCTCTCAAATCGAGGTGAACCAGTGTTTGCTCAGTCAGCTTGACAAGTACATGCTTGCTGGTTTAATGATTGTTGGCATTATAATGTACTAGCTGAAGCTAGGACATTTATTACCCAGTTATTATCGCCTGTTCATGAAAAAAAATATATGTATGGCCACATAGTACTGAAACTTAGGTAATGAAGGCAGAACTTCTACTTATGCGAGTCTACATTTGAGTTGGGACACACAAATTTCCTCGACTTATCCTAAAATTGTAGTTATCAGAATTCAACTTAACTGGAGTTTTGTAACAAAGCCAAAGAAGACTTATGGCCGGGACCTCCACAAATGCATCTACTTAAAGCGAAATATTTGGCTTAAGTGAGTTCTGCTTAAGTGGACTGCACTGTATGTTTTACTATATAATGCATTTCATCAGGTAGGTCTATTTTTGACAACTGGAGTGTGGCATGATTATCAATATTCTAAAAGTGGAATCCTTTGATGTTCATTTTAGAATGAAGTTTTTTTTTAAAATATGAAAGTTCGTTTTGGTGGAAAACATAAGGCACTGCGATAGAAAAGAAAATAATGTTATTATATGTTTTGCTGTATATAATTTGTTGATACATTTTATGTTGTAAAAACAAAAAAAAAGTGTTGATGCTGCTGACTTCTTGTGCTGATTAATTATAACGAGCCAAGAAAAAAAAATCATTTCAAAACAATGTACTTTTAGCTACAGATCTTTGGGGTGGGGGGGTACAATTGTTAATTTTACTTGCATAAATTAGTGCTATTTTAACTGTTTCTGTCAAAATGGATACGTTTTCTTTTCCCCTGCAGCAGCTGAAGAATATTTTGACATGTTTTAAGTCTTAAAAGCAACAATTAACTTTGTATTATGCTGAAAAAAGTACAGACATGAGGATATCTGACTAACCAAATGGGCTTGCTAGTCAACCCCTGCCAGAATAATATACCATATGGCTCATGGACGAGAAAGGGTTAATACGGCAGTTGGAAAAAGGTATGGGCTAAAATATAATGTGGCTTGCAGGACGTTAAGACGTGACTTAATAAATTTCCATTCTGTTTTTGAGTTTGTCAGTGATGTTATTAATCTTCATGTAATTAATTATATCTGCATTTCATATATTTTGTTCTCATTCAGTATGAAAGATTGTTCTTAGATTTCACTCTTAAATGGTGTGAAGTAAATGTGATTTGTGTGTTTTTTTAATTATCCCCACCACAGTCAGTGATCCATATATAAGGATCCAGCACACATTTTTATAGACATACATACAGTAATTATGTCATAGATTTTACTAGCCAGCTTCAGGTATATCACATCAAATATTTTTCTCATATTATATGTGGCGTCAAGAGAGGAGGTGTTTTTTTAAAATTATACGCACACAACTTTTAAAAGTACATAGCTTTTATAGGTCAGTTGGCTGAATTTTTAATTTTGGGTCAGGGCTATTGTTCAAGAAAAAATATGACAGGTGACACATTAACTAAAACCTTAACAACACTGCATGTGACACATTAACTAAAACCTTAACAATGCTGCAGGTGACATATTAACTAAAATGTTAACAACACTGAAGGTGACACATTAACTTAAACCTTAACAACACTGAAGGTGACACGTTAACTAAAACCTTAACAACACTGCAGGTGACATTAACTAAAACCTTAACAACACTGCAGGTGACATTAACTAAAACCTTAATAACACTAAAGGTGACATGTTAACTTAAACCTTAACAACACTGCAGGTAACATTAACTAAAACCTTAACAACACTGCAGGTGACATTAACTAAAACCTTAAAAACGCTGCAGGTGACATTAACTAAAACCTTAACAACACTTCAGGTGGCACATTAACTTAAACCTTAACAACACTGAAGGTGAAATTAACTAAAACCTAAACAACACTGCAGTGGGCACATTAACTAAAACCTTAACAACACTGCAGGTGACATTAACTAAAAACTTAACAACACTGCAGGTGATATTAACTAAAACCTTAACAACACTGCATGTGACATTAACTAAAACCTTAACAACACTGCTTGTGACATTAACTAACACCTGAACAACACTGCAGGTGACATTAACACTAAAACCTTAACAACACTGCAGTGGACACATTAACTAAAATCTTAACAACACTGCAGTGACACATTAACTAAAACCTTAACAACAATGCGGTTGACACACTAACTAAAACCTTAACAACACTGCAGTGGACACATTAACTAAAATCTTAACAACACTGCTGTGGACAGATTAACTAAAACCTTAACAACACTGCAGTTTACACAACTAAAACTTTAACAACACTGCAGGTGACACATTAACTAAAACTTTAACACTGCAGTGGACACATTAACTAAAACCTTAACACTGCAGTGGAAACATTAACTAAAACCTAAACAACACTGCAGGTGACACATTAACTAAAACCTTAACAACACTGAGGTGGACACATTAACTAAAACCTTAACAATACTGCAGTTTACACATTAACTAAAACCTTAACAACACTGGAGGTGACACATTAACTAAAACCTTAACAACACTGCTGGTGACATTAACTAAAACCTTAACAACACTGCAGGTGACACATTAGGTAAACCTTAACAACACTGCAGGTGACACTTTAACTAAAACTTAACACGAGGTGTACAGTAAACCTGCAGTTATTTATGAAAATAGAATTTTACTGTTGCTCCAACCCTTAAGACTAAAATGATGCAGTTTTAAATGTAGCAGGGGTATAACAGAAAACAGACGCATGGATTGTTCTCAGTAATGGTTGTTAAATGTGTTCTTTCATAATTTTGGAAGATGTAAAACATACTTGGCATCAGTGTAAAAATAAAAAACGTTTTGGTAAAATTGAGTTATTTATTGCTGTTGTCGTTCAGAATCAACATTTCTTTTATGAAATATTTCTAAAACGACTAGTGTCGTGCACGTTAAATTCATCAGTATACCTTATTTTTACCAGCTAACAAAAGGGTGCCAGGAGGTTGTCTAGGAGAGTGAGTGACAAACAGGAGTTAATAAGTGATGTGCCCTGGCAAAATCGGTAACTTGTCAGATATTGGCCCCTGTAGTTCTGGGAGTCTCTTCTTCTACGTCGTCATTGGCTCTCAAATAACCACATCTATCTCTCTTATTTATCTTGTCCGAGGAACAGGCTGGCTTTAGACCAAAAAGAAGTACCTCAGAACAAATCTTCAATATTACGAGGCGTGTTCAAATGAAACCCGACCGTGCTGCGCCAAGTGGACATTCGTAGGAGGAGCATGATGACGTCACATCTGACGTAATAAGCACATACGCATGTACAAGTGTGTAAGTGTTCATTCTCCTAGTATTCATTGGTTGTGATGCAGACCGTTAAAATAATGGCCGGTGTGATAAGGAATCCGTCCAAAAAATTCAAGTCACAGATTTCCGCTGGTATGGTTATGCTGACCGTATTTTTTGACCATGAAGGGCTTCTATTGGTAGACTTTAAAGAGCCTGGTGTGAACATCAATGTCATCCGCTACAAAGACACACTAGACAACCTGCATACAGCCATCAAGAATAAACGACCTGGCATGCTTTCGCGTGGTGTGATTCTGTTGCACGACAATGCACGTCCACATGTTGCGAACATTGTGCAGGAAGCGTTAGCAAGGAAAAGGTGGGAAGTTCTGCCACACCCAGCCTACAGCCCCGATCTGTCACCATGTGACTTTCATTTGTTTGGACCCTTAAAAAATCTCTAAAGGGACAACGATTCGACTCCGATGCAGATGTCAGGGCCTCGGTGACCAAATGGTT